>VBSM01002937.1:30443928-30464252 GCA_008086735.1 Cheirogaleus medius
CTCTGGATTTCTTACCTTTCTTCAACCTTCCTGTCCGATTATTCTCTACCTTTTCATACATATCATTCTCCTACAGGGTGCTTGGGCCAAGATGCTGGCATCCTTGAGTGGCTGTTTTTACCAAATAACCAAGATAAAACACTTCTTAATTATTTAGATAAACTTGCTCACTTAATCACCAGAGGCCGGCGCCGTAGTCGCCAGTTGACCGGACGAGATCCTGATACTATAGTTACCAGTCTAAGTTCCAAAGACATTCAAACTGACCTTGAACTTTCTACCGATTGGCAGGTAGCCTGCGCTGATTACGTCGGGTCATTCGACAACCGCTATCCTCCTCACAAATTGTATTCTTTTTGACGTATACATTCTGTTCTCCCTCTAACAGTTATAGCCTCTCAACCTTTATCTGCTGCTACTTTTTTTACCGACCCTTCCACTACTCGCAAGACCAGTTATTGGAGTTCCCAGGTGCAAAAGGTCGTTATCTCTTCTTTTCCATCAGTACAGCAGAGTGAGCTTTATGCTATTTGTCTTGTGCTGCAAGATTTTCCAAATGAACCTCTTAATATTGTTAGTGACTCTCAGTAGGCTGTTTATGTTACCTCCCAAATACCTACTGCCTCACTACCACTTAATCCGTCTACCACATTACAACAGTTATTTTCGCATTTATAGACTCTTCTCCTTGCACGCCATTGTCCCATCTATTTGGTTCATAATCATTCGCATTCTGGATTGCCCAGTCCTCTATCACGAGGCAATGCTAATATTGACTCTTTACTTGTAGCTACAATTCAGGATGCCTCAGCTGAACACGCTCTTCATCACACTCATGCTAAAGGCCTTCAACGACGATTTTCCCTCTCTAGAAAGCAGGCTTGCGCTACTGTCCGCTCGTGTTCTGCTTGCGCGCCTCTCACTCTCCCCTCTCTCCCCCCTGGGTGCAACCCACGAGGGTTGCGCAGTAATCATATTTGGCAGATGGATGTTACCCACATCGCCTTGTTTGGATGTCTTCGTTATGTTCATCATACCATTGACATTTACTCTCATTTTCAGTGGGCTACAGCTCATAGCTCCGAAAAAGCTGATGCCGTTATTACTCATCTTTATTCCTGTTTTGCTGTCATGGGACTTCCGGCGACTCTCAAAATGGATAACGCTCCAGCTTATACCTCTCAAAAACTTGCTAATTTCTTAACTCTGTATTCTATTCAACATATCACAGGAATCCCTTTTAATAGCCAAGGACAAGCCATCATCGAACAAGCAAATCGTACACTTAAGCTTCAATTACAAAAACAAAAAGGGAGAGTCCAGGAATCTCCTCATTGACACTTACTCTGTGCCCTTTACACTCTCAATTTTTTACATTTTTGGTAGGATCTGCATGCGTTGGCAGCAGAGCGTCATTTTGCCTCTTTGCCTCCTTTGCAGAAAGCTTATGGCTGGCCCATAACATACTTGCTGCTTTTTTACTTTTGTGCTTTTTTGTAACTGGCCTAATTGACACTTCTGATGCTCCTCATGTATATTGGGCTTATGTTCCATATCCTCCTCTTTTTAAAGCTATATCTTGGGGTGAGCCAGAAGTTCTCATTTATACTAATGATTCAGGATGGCTGTCCCCTCCATTCCAATATCAGTCACCGCATCCTACAGATGAAGGGAGGGTGATTTCTAACTATTCTACTTATGCTCAAGGCTATCCTATATGCTTTGGAACTGGAAGTCATTGTTTAACACCTTCTACTCAAGCATGGGGTTTATAATATAATTCCTCCACGTTTGCCACCCGTACTGTGTTGTTATCTATGGAAGGATTTAAAGGAGTGGCGTCTAATTTAACTGAAAGACCCCCATCCCTGCCACTTTGTTCTATGTCTCATGTTGAACCTCCTATGGCTCATTTTGAGTGGAGCGTATGTAGAGGAAAAGTCTTAAAAGAGATACATAATAATCCCAAAATTGTTGATTGGAGTCCCTATGGCGACTTTAAGGAAAAGCTTTCCGGTCGCTCCTTACGTTGGCAAGTCCATGGAAAAATTATCAAGGGCATCGCTAATGAAACAACTATCTGGAATGATAAAGGCCTTTCTCCTCCCCAACCTCACTTGCTTGGAGGCTCAGAAAAACAAGGTCATTTGTGGAAACTTCTAGCCTCTGGAGGGCAGGTTAAGGTTTGGGTTGGAAACATGTCTTTTGATGTGAAAGAGAGATTAAAGTGTCTCTTCATAACCGCTCCAGATCCCTACTGGCATGAGTATTCACACAAATTGTGGCAACATCAGCATGAGATTGATACTCGCCTTGAGAGCAAGATTATTCAGTTACAAAACATAGTTCAGTGGCTGGGAGATCAGATTCAGGTCCTTACGACCCAGTCTTTTCTCCATTGTGACTGGAGCTCCTCCCAATTTTGTGTTACTCCTATCCCTTTCAATAGCAGTCAACATTGGAAGTCTATGCAAAAATTGTTGACTGGAGGTAAGAATTTAACTGATGACCTTAAAAAATTGGAACAAGAAATAATCTCTACATTTCAAGAGAATCTGCCGGAGTTTAATAACAAGGAATTCCTCTCCAGCTTAGCTAATGGATTCTCTAAGGCCAATCCTTTGGCCTCCTTAAAAACTATGCTTAGTAGTATTGGAAGTAATCTAGGCACCCTCTTGTTTTTATCATGTATTGTGCTTCTAATTTATAGGTGCTGGAAGAAAAAGCAAGTGATTCAACAACAGCAGAAACAAAATGTCATGGCTGTGTTTCAGTGTATTCGTCTGCAAAAATAAGAAAGAATAGGGGGAGATGTTGGAGACTTGCCATATAATTGTGCAGCTTAAGAATTAATCTTAGGAGAAGGAATATGTGCCCAGCCCAGAGCAGCATAAGAGTCATACGTTCCGGCTTAGGTTCACCTAAAAAACAGGGTTGCTGCTTGAAGGCATAACAAAGAGTTTGAGCTTCTGCATGTAAGCAAATGTTGCCCAGCCCCACAGCCCTGGGGGTCTGGAGGCCACTTGATAAACATCTTGCCCTTATGGGTACCGCCTGAGCTCATGGGATGGCTTAGCCGATGTTGGGTAAGATGTTTAGCCGATGATGGGTAAGATCCCTCAGGGGGGAGACAACCTAAGACAGGCACAGCCTCCGGGGGCCAGGCCGAAAGGGATGGGAACAGAAAGTTCCCCTTTGTGGCTGCATTGCTTATCTGTGCTTATCTCAAACTCTGGCTTATGGCTGTAGACTTAAGCAACCGCATTAAGACCCCGAGTCATGAGACATCTGTGTCCTTAGGCTGCGTGTTCCGGAATCTATGGCCATTGCTGCAATGCCTAGGTGGTCACGTATAAGGAAGTAACTTTGATTTTTAGAGTATAAGAATAAAAGGACTGGGGTGTTCGACGCTGCAGTCTTGTACCATCTTTATGTGTGTCAGTGTCTTTCTTTGTGTGACTCTTTGTGTTATATGTCCATCCCCCGTCCTGCAAATGGGCCACGTCACTAAAGTGCAGCTGAGAATTCTGGAACTGTAGCATGTTTGGAGAGTGTGGGAAAACATGTCTGTTTTGGGGACATTAAATTTCACATGCTTATATAGACATCCAAGTGGATACTTAAAGTTAATAGTTGAATTACTAAATTTAGAGAATAATGATTAAATCAGGATCAAAGATATACATTTCAGAGTTAGATAATAAATAACTTTACATATAGCCATTACTTGGGGAAAGAATATGAGTGGAGAAGAGACATACTCTCTCCAACATTTAGAGACAGGTAAAAGTATATCAAGTGTGTGAGATTTATCAAAAATAGTAAAGTTGGTGAAAAACAGGGAAGCTAAAAAATAGAAAGGAAGCTTTAAGACAGAAGTAATGAATAGTTGTGGTAAAAGCTTCTGAAAGGCTGAAAAAGATGAAAACATTGGATATACAGTAGATTTTATTTTTAAAATTTTTATGTTTATTTTATGTTAATAGATTTAGGGGATACAAGTTGAATTCCATTACATGTATATATTGTATAGCATATGCATGTATAGTAGATTTGGACAATGCAATGTTGGTTATTTTGTAGGAATCTTAACAGAAGATATGTGATTAAAAATGTTCTATTCAGATCGGTTGAATCTAGGAAAAATGTAGGTTGGCAGGAAATTCTTTATTCATCTACCTGGTCTAGAAATGTATGACCTTAGCTAGTTGAAAAAACTTGGTATTGTTAATTATACATACTGATGTTTATAGAATTTATTAAGAGAGTATAATGTTATTTTCATGTTCAGACTGTCCTATGATGTAGCTGAGACAAATGCAAAACAAATTCATATGCACTTATTTTTATATGTTGAAAAATAAATTAGGAGAGTGATATGGTTTATCTTGATTTTCACACCCAGTAAATGGTTGAGCAAGAATCCTAGCTTAGTATTGTCTTTCTAAGTTTAATGTTCTTTTCACAACACAGAGCCTTTTGCTTTTCTCTTCTCCCTCTGTGTGTGTGTGTGTGTTTATACATGTTAAAATACCAATAATGCACTATTTTAAGAGGATAATAAAGTGGCATGATTAAGAACTTGCACACTGACTTCAGTCTGTTGATGTATGTTGTCTGGATTAGTCATTTGTTAGCTATGTGACTTTGGAAATTTACTTGAGTCAGTTCTCAAGCTGGATTAGCAATATTTACTTCATGGTGTCACTTTTAAGTTTGAAATGAGGTAATAGTTTTAACTCTATGCCATGCTAAACTTTTCAAGTCCAGAATAAAATTAAATAGATAAAAGAAACAATAAAGAACTTTTTAACTGATAAAGTGGGTTAACCACCCTTCTACATGGTGCTAAATTTCTTCCCATTAAATAAATATTTAGCAAAGTAATAGAATTTTAGGAGATTATTCCCAAATTCAAAATCTGGTCTCCACATTTTAGTTATTTTAGAACTGATATCAAGAATATTATTATAATCACAAGTTCTTTGGAAATGCAGAGTTTTAAAAGAATAAATTTCAAGATTGTTCTACTGAAATGTACAAAGGTACACTGTTATTGAATTAATTTGCAATAATTTCCTTTCTTAAGAAGTCTCCTCACTTATGAACCCAGAAAAATTTGTTTTATGCAATAATTAAGCAATAAAAGGTGAACTTTAGCTATTTAGGTTCAAAGGTTATACTCTATGTGGAAATTGATTTGCATTGGTTGAGCATTCTGAACATGAATTATAGCAATTAATGAGAATATTTCTCTGTTATGCATACTGAGTGATTTTATAATGGGTATGATTTATAGCCAATTATTTAGAGAATGTCTATAATTTATTTTCAATCAGGGTATTTGAGATGATTAAAAGCTTACCTGCTTTTCAGAATAAAGTTAATTGTTGGCAGATATGATTAAGAGACTGCTTTGCTCCAAAAATGTTTTAACATTTGTCTTGATGGGAATATGTCAATTGATACTAGGGTTGATAGAAAATTATAGCACATGCACCTCCCCAAAACATACAAATATCTGGAAAAATTGACAATCATTGTTTTTGAAATGATATCTGGGACAAATCCTTCAGGATCATCTATTAGGTACATTAGATCCTCAAATCATAACTTCTCTGCTTCTCAATGTTACATATATACTCCAGAAAGGAGAGCAAAGAAAAAAGGCATGATGCTAAATATAATCTTTTGGGATAATGTGTTTCATATCTGCACAGAGCACAATCAAAGCTGGAGTAACAATTTGAAGAAATGTGCGCTGGAGTTGCTGGCATGCACATATGCTAAGGATTTTATCTTTTAAGATCCCCAGCATAACTGCAAATAGCTTGCTGTATTCTTCCATATGACCTGATTTCACAGTGTTGCCACCACCCTGTATCTTTGCCTAACCATGAGATTTTTATTCAACCATTGGTCCACAATGCACTGCCATCTGCCCTACTTACCTAATGGTATTTTTTAAATCATTTTTAATTTCAAAATATTAAGGTGGTACAAATGTTTTTGTTACATGGATAGCTTTGTAATGCTTTAGTCAGGGCTACAAGTGTGCCCATCACCTGAATATTGCTCATTGTACCTATTAGGTAGGTTTTACCCTTCCTCTCCTTCCCTAGCTGCCCCTTCTTGATTCCCAGTGATTTTTAGTTCTTTCTGTGCCCATCAATTAGTTACAAATTATTAGGGTTTACTATCCTAAGTGAAATATATTAAGAGTGGAAATTTTTTTAATCAAATGAAATAAAGCTCCATAATAGATATTTGATAAGTGGTGATTCTCTGGTTCCTTCTTTCACTCCCTCCATGATGGCCAACATGTCCCTCCATAGGCTGAACGTAAAAGGGAGAATGCTAGAATGGGTTGGGGAACCTAAAGCAAATAGATTTTCCTTTTTTGGGGAAAGATCTTAAAAAGTCCATAGTTATATGAGGACTTGAAAATATGAGTCTATAAGTTATTACTAAAATCTGGAGCATTTAAATTCTTTCTTGTCCAATTTATAAAAAATAGAATTGGTAGTAGGAAGATTAATGATAATGCATTAAAAAAGTATACTGTTTAAATAAATGTTTTAATATTTTAATTTTTTTCATAGTCTGTAAGATTATGTGCTTTGATTGAGAAAATTAAATAATTATGATCTATTACTTATATAAATAAAGGAAAATAAATGAGAGGACTTTGCCTTTATATATGGATTCTTAAGCAGAATTAGTTAATAATTAGTCTTCTTTATTATTTATGCTGACACAAGTGATGTAGGGACCAGGGATATTAGGTACAAATTAGCTTAGTGGGATTAATGTCATTTGATAACCTTTAACATGAGTTATCTCTTTTCAATGGAACACTGGAGTTTGATACAAAAATTCACTTCATGCTGTATAGCAATATCCTTTACTTAAAGCATCACAGCCCAATATCTAAACTAATAGCAATTTTACACCAGAATCTTATACCAAACATTATTAACTAGTTTTGAAAAAGTAATGTTTATATCATAGAATTCATACATAGTAACCATTTTTTTCTTTTTTAATGAGTTACTTTATAAAATAATTTTATAGAATGCTTAAATGTATAAATCACAGATAGATTATACATATATATAAACATATTTCTTTGGATATTCAAGCCATTTTAATCTGCAAGCCATAATACTAAGAAGAAAATGAAGCTTATTTTGTGCTACTGTATTACTTCAGATGGTATTTGATAAATCAATATATCAATTTGTTAAATTAAGGCAACATTGTTTTGGGATTGAATGTAGCCATCACATAAAAAATGTTAACATATTTTGGATTGTTTTCGTTAAAACACATTTGCCGATCATTTTAGTAATAAATATAAATCATATTTGTCATTATGGTTCTACTCCACGGTTGGGGAACCTGCAGCCTTAAGGTCACATGACTTCTAGGTCCTTAAGTGCGGCCTTCGAACAGATTCCAAATATTACGGAACAAATTCTTTTATTTTTATTAATACATTTTTGTTAATCTTTTATATTTTATTTTAGTTTTTAAATGAACATATTTAAAATACAGAAGAATAAAATAAGTTTCAATGAAATAATTCTCCCCGGCTGACTGGCACAGTGAGAACATTAGTCAGCCAGAAGGACTAAACTGACAGCCGCCACGCTCATGATTTGGTTCTAACTCCCCACCTGACAGCACCACTACTGCACGAGGCTGGCTGGAGAGAATTTATGGGGGTCAAGTACACCGGTCTATTATTAGGTTTTGACAATGGTTCACTGTGTTTCTGCTTGAAGTGGAATTTGTGAATAGTTGTACAGCTCCACAGTATTTTTTAGTTCTGTCTGCTTAAGAGACCATCATGTCAAAGAAGACCAAGAGAATATTGAAGGAAGAAAATGGATTTTTTAATGAGGATTGGGAACTAAAATATTATCTTGTTTCTGCTAAAGATAACATGATTTGCTTGCTTTATAATACTGCAATATCAACATTAAAGAAATTCAATGCTCATCAACACTATAACACTCATAAGGAACAAAAATCTTGTAAATTAGAGTGAGAGGTGTGAAAGGTTATATTGCAGAAATTAAAAGAAAAAAAGCAAAAGCAAAGATAATTCTTTTAGGGAGCAATAAGACCTGGAAATAATGCCACTAAAGTAGCTTATTGCCAGGAATTAGCTACTCTCCCAACAAAACAGGTCCCAGGCAGGTACATCACAAAATATTGCAGATAAATGAGACTGAGACAAAGTATAGATTAAGGTGATGGGGAAATCAGGGGTCCTCCAGCATCCTCGTGAGCCAGGAGGCCACTAGTGAAGTCCCACATCAGTATTTATTCTTTCAGCAAATAATCATTATTAGTCACTGGTTCACATGTACAATTTATGAGTTTAAGTTTCAAGGCCCCCAAAGAATCACTAGATCCCTTATTCAATTTTTCCTACATGAGCAAACTGTTATAAAATTTACCAAGATTAAAATCATTTGTGCCACAGTAAAAATAAACAGCTAAGCATTCACAAGTTAATGATAAAATCATAAGTCAATAGTAAAGCATATAACTAAATGGGAACAAAGAGACCACATACTTTTTCTGTTTATCCAGTTTCTTATTAACTGAGACATGAGGTCAGGAGAGAAGCAGGAACATTGCTTTGAGCTTAGAATAGCTAACTGCTCTTATCTGCCTGGCTGACACCTTTGATCATTCTCTTACCCATTGGCCCCAAGCCTGGGTCCTCTTTCAGACATCCAGGCGATAGCTTTCAGGACTCAAGGCAGGGTCCATTGCAGCCACCCCTGATCGGTGGCTCAATCCAGCTGTTATATAGTATTAGATACTATATATACTATATATATATACTATATATAAATTTAGATACTATATATAAATTTTTATATACTATATATGTACATGTATAGTATATACATATATGTGGGAGGGCTGGACAAGTAGAGTTAAAGTGAGACCAATTAGAATTTTATCAACAGAAATCAGCTTGGATCTAGAAGTAAATGGAGATGATAAGAATGCTAAGAGATTTGAAAATGTAACTATTCTTTTAGAATTCTTTACCAGGCAAAATTATCTTTCAAAATTGAAGTAAAATTAAACACATTTTTACATAAACAAGAAGTGAGAAATTAATGAGAGTAGATTTTCACTAAAGACACTCACTTCTAAAGAATGAACTTAATAAAGAAAGAATAAAGGTCTCAAATGTAAGAATTGATGTTGCAAATGCAGTCATGTTGGTAAATCAAAACTACTTTTATGCATATGAAACAATAATACATATATCAAGTGCTTGTATTTATAAATCATTGCAGGGCTAAAATGGAAAAAAAAAGTCAGGAAGGCATATTGGAATTAAAGAATGGGTTTCTGATATAATTTAGAAGATAATTACATATACATTACGTTATGTTAAAATGCATGAAGGTGGCCACAGCAAGATAAAAAGCGGAGTATATACTATCAAAAAAAGTAGGGTGAAATAGAACCATTGTAATATATAAATGAAACCATCCAAAATATTACAAGAGAAAATAAAACATGCACATACATGCACACACCAACTAGCACAAACACACTCACACACACACTAGCCAACAAAGAATCATTGAATATCAGGATGAATAGAAATCTAAACATAAAATAAAATCATTGTGAGAATGAATTCTGATATATTTGGAATGAAATGTGTCAAAGGACTAAACTATCCTGGCCAAAACGAATATTGTTAAGTTAAAAAAAAGTTATATGCTTTTTGCAAAAGTATAAGTTTTAAGTCATAAGCATGAAAACACTTATAATTTAAAATTAAAAAGTTATAAAAATATAAGCCAGTTAAATGTTAAAAATACATAACCATAATATTTGTACCCCCATAATATGCTGAAATTTAAAAAATGTTAAAAATACTGATGATGTACTTATATTCATGTTGAACAAATCATACTTTTTTTTTTTTTAGACAGGGTCCTGCTCTGTCATCTGGGCTAGAGTGCAGTGGCATCATCAAAGCTGACTGCAACCTCAAGCTCCTGGTTTCAAGTGATCCTCCTGCCTCAGCCTTCTGAGTAGCCAGGACTATAGGCACATATAACCATGCCCAGCTAACTTTTGTATTTTTTGTAGAGACGAGATTTCACTCTTGTTCAGACTGGTCTCTAACTCCTGGTCTCAGGCAATCCTTCCAAAGTGCTGGAGTTATAGGCATCAGCCACTGTGCCCAGCCCCACTCCATGCTTTTAAAAAGTAATATTAAGAATTAAATGTTGAAGTCATCAGGATGATAAACCTAAAAATAGTTTCACATATATGTAAATCCAGCACTGTAAAGATGCCAGGTAAAAATGACAAATCTACTATTCGAGTCAGGGGCATTAACAAACTGTTAAAAATAATAATGACGTAGAAGATTTAAAATAAACCCAGATTTCCATCAATTCATGAGTGGATTATTAAAATTTGGTATATGTATACAATGGAATATTACTCGATTATAAAAACGACAGTGATCTAGCACCGCTTATATTTTCTTAGATTGAGCTTGAGCCCATTATCCAAAGTGAGGTGACGCAAGATCGGAAGAATGGGCTCCACATGTACTTGTCATCTAACTGGTACTGATTAACACTGTGGTGCTCAAATGGTGGTGGTGTTCACCAGGGATTCGGGGGTTGCGGGGGTAGACCCACAACTGAGGGATGTGGTTAGCATTGTGGAGGGGAAGGGCATACCTCTAATCCTTGCTAGGGAGAGGCAAAGATATAAAATGTAAGCAAAATGTTTGTACTCTCATAATTTCCTGAAATAAAAAAATAAAATAAAGTAAACAAAATCCTGATCTCATGAACATAGATAGAACGCCATACCCTAGAATGTAGAATGTATGGGCATAAAAGTAATATGACTGAACAGTACTGCATAGTGAAACTTCTGTTTTGAAGCTGAAGTGGTACTTTGCACAAACTATATTTATTTAATTAAAAATAAAAGATAAAAGAAATCAATCTGGCATTCAAATTAAAAAGTTAGAAAAGACTAAATGAAACAAAATTAAGAAAATATTAATCATATGAGCAGAAAGTAATAAACATACCACTGATATACAATAGATAGAATCAGTAAGTGAAACTTGGTTCCTTGAAAAGACTAATGACATTTTCAGAGCTCAGTCAAGTATAAAAGAAAGGAGCACAATAAATGGGATTAAGAATGGAAAGGAAAGCAGGGGCGTGCATTGCAGAGGTAACATGAGGGTAGTGCAACTAGCATTATGAAATGAGTGAAATAACCGAATTCCCAGAAAAATTCAATTAATACAATGGAAATAGTAGTCTTTTTACTATGCAAAGAAAATAAAAGATTGAGATTTTTTTTAATTGAGGAATTCTAACAATTGTTCAAGGAACAAATATTTTCAATGCTATACAAATATCTTAAAGAATAAAGGGTAGAAAAAATGCTCAAGTTATTTTACAATTCCAATATAAACTTAATTAATTATTACTTAAATATTAATACTAATAGAAGATATAAATCTTATATGAAGGTAACAAAGACCATTCAGTCATTAGTATGGTAGATTCTTAAACAAAATATATTAGCCAAATTAATGTAATAGTGCCCAAGTAAATACTTTGTTATGATCAAGTTGGGCCCATTCTAGACATGCAAAGTTTGTCTGATATTACAAAATTGCTTAATATTATTTACCACATTAACACAGAGAAGGAGAAAAAATTATACAACTATCTCAATAGATGCAGAAATTAAGAAAATAAAAATATTGTATTGAATACTTGTATTAAACTCAGAATAGAAAGAAATACAGAAGCTGAAGATATGAGAATCCACAAAAGAATTAGCGAACATATGTTCAATGCTGAAATGCTGAAAGTCTTACTTTAAGTTCATCTGCAATGCTAAGGTGCCCAATATCAGCAGTTCTATTCACAATTTCACTGGAGATTATAGACAGTGCAATGAAGTAAGTAAATATATGGATTTGAAAGAATAAAAAAGGAATTTACTATGATTTACAGACAATAGGAATACCTATGTTGAAAATAGAAAAGAATCTTCAGACACCATCCTACGATTAGTAAAATGATAAGCAGGTTAGCTACATATAAGGTAATTTTCATCCATATGCATTAGCAACAAGTAAAAATACAATCCAAAAGAATGAGTTATGTAGGAATAAATATAGGTCTAGATGTGCAGGAATCTATGTAGAAAATTATAAACTTCAGTTTAGAGATATAAGAATATCCAAATAAATAAGATTTAATATTAATGGATATGAAGATTGATTATCATTATGATATCTACTCTCCCCAATTAAATAATTTATTGATAGAGAAAATTGAAATAAAAATTTCTAAGATATACTTTATGAAAACAAATTAGAAGCTTACTCTAAAACATATGTCGAAGGCAAAGGAACCACAAGAGCCAAGATAGACAAAAAGAATAAACTATTTGGAGAGTCATTCTTTATGATATCAAGATATTTTATAAAGGGCTATAAAATAAGACAAGAATAGCACATCCAAGTAACAGAATATTAATCCCAGATACAGAGTCTGAAACGGCAAGGATAGTGCTGAAGATAACTGGAAATAGTGTAGACTATTGTATACTGAGAAAATTTGGGGGATGTGCAATGAAAATAGATCTTTCTCTTTATCTTGCCATAAAGAAAAAAATGAATTATTGATGAAAGATTTAAATATAAAAGGGATGATTTCCTTGAGAAGGAAATATATGAGAATACTTTTATCACCTCATGGTAAAGAGGAATTTCTTTTAAAAACACATAGAATAGTTGTCAGAAAAATAAGAACTTCTGTTCATTTAAGAAAGTGATTTTCAGCAGGTTGATTATCTTATGCCTATTTATGCTCTGAGAAAATACCATGTATAGATCTGTTAGCTTATGAGCTGCAAGAGTTTTTTTGGGCAAGCATTGTTGGACTAATTTTAGCAGAGAACATTTTTGCAGCCAATAGAGCTCATTATAGAGTTTATTTTCCCCAAACGCTCAATTTGAAGAAAGAAAATATCCCACAACTTATTTAGAAATCTTTATAATTATAAAATCACAAATACTAGATTCAATCATGTAACAAATATAATAAAAGATGTGCCAGAAGTAATATTGTTATTTAAGTTAGTTTATAGGAAGATGAGATTAAAAAATTAAGCAGCAAAATGATTTTAAAAATCTATAAGTACTGGCTATACATGTAGCCATTCTGTCTATAATTTGTTCTGTAAAATCTGACATTAGAAGAAGACACATTGGGTAGACAGAGTCGAGTTGAAGGAAGAACTAGAGAAAATACTGTGCCCTTTCATATTGTTACCTGGCTAACGTATCAGAAGCAGGCAGTTTCTAAATGAAAATATTTTGGATTCTTGAAATGCATAGACTTTGATAAGTGTACCATTTTTTTTTTATCTTGATTCCTCTCATTCTTTTTAAGAATGAGGATGATTCTCTAACTTATTAACCTTTGCAAAGGACACATACATTGAAACTTACATATGCAAATTTTAGCCCAGCCATACCCAACAGAAAATGAAAATGACATGTCACTCTGAAAAGTATAGAACACAATGCGAGCTATCACTGTTTGCTAGGGAGCCCAGCCAGTGAAAGTTAAAATGTGCTCATTTATAGTTAAGAAATTGGGTAACAGATGCCAGGATAAATGGAGCATATCAAGAGTATGTAAATTTTTGGCAAACATAGTAAACACAATATTTCCAAAATATGGCCTCTCAGAAAGTTTTTATCTTAAGAAGTTTTAATGTGTTGTTCCAAATCTATGCCATTTAAAAAGGATACAAGTGAACTTACATTCCAAAGTAATGAAATGGGAAAGTTTTCTAGGTAAATATGGTCAGTGCAAAAAATTTATTTCCAGTGAATAAGAGATAGTGACCGAAAATACTGCAAAAAATCCAAAAGTGTTAAAGCTGGCAAAACCTGCAAATAATAATAAGAAAAATGCTTCTCTACTGTCTAGCCATCAATGAGTATGATAAAGCCAAGAAAAATCTGGCTCCTCTCCCAGATGAATATAGACGGAATTAAAGGAATTACAAGGCACAGGTTACTTCTCATCAATGACTTGCATGCAATATCAGTCACATGAGAAAATATATAATTGCTCCTACTGGGATACACAGTTATTTCAACCAATATATTCCTCCCCTCAGAGACACAAATTATAATGAAAAATTGAAGAAGGTAAGCTAGTTCTCATAGGAAATAGAATGGTTGTCGCTTAATTGACGTTTTAAACCCAGCAGGGATCAAAAAGATCATTACAAATGAACTCCTTATATTTGTAAAAGGGAGTGAGAAACAGAATGAAATGTTACCAGAATGTTCGTTCAAGCTTAACTGGTTTATAAATCAAGGGATGCATACGATTTTGCAGCAATGTCCTTATTTAACTAATCACTAATCTATTTTTAAATTTTCATTTCATGCCTGTTTTTTAATGGATTCTAATGGATTTGAAATCATTTACTGATTTCAATACAGCATAATAGGGAATCACATAAAACACAAAAATTCAAAGTGAATGCGTTGCAGTGGATGTCACAAGTCATCTAATGAGCACATTATTACAATTGGGCTATAAATTTGATTTGAAATTTAAAGACATTACAATGTGAGCACTGGGATGCAGATGTGACATAGCATTCCTTCTTTCATCCCCATCACCAACACATTTCTTGCACTGAAAATGTCTGAATCAATGAATGTAAATAAAACAAATAAATAAGTAATGAAAAATGTTATTATTTGAATTCTAAAATAATATTTGTTCAAAATTATTATTAAATGTATACTTTGGGCAAAAATTCATTGCTGAACAAGGCCAGATGCCTGACCTCAAGAAACTTATGGCCCGTTAAGAGAGAAAGCCAAGAAAATAGGTACTTTCAATACATTGCAATAGGTTCAAAGACAGGGCATTTGCATGCTAAAAGCACACATTAAACAGAACCTAACCAAGAATTGAGAGCTAGAAATGTTTCCTAACACTTTTGACCTGCGCAATAATAGAAATTAAACAAGTAAGAAGACAATATTCTGATTAGATGGATTAATAAATTCATTTGGAAAAACATTCCTATCCAGAAAATTATTTTGAGTCTTTTTATGTAAAAATGACTTGATGTATTTTCCTATTTCATAAACTCTGTGAAATTAAAAAATTTTAATTGTTTAGAGCCACCTTCTCTATTGAATTCAGAGCAATGAACAGACTTGAGACCATGGTAGAGTTAGATTTAATTCACGATATAGATTATACATCCAGCATGTAAAATAATAAGTATGATTAAGTACAAACTATCCTGAGAATGTAGTAAATTCTCTATACTTATGCATTTACTACATTCTCAGGATAGTTTGTACTTAATCATACTGTATTTCCCAATAAACACAACTCTGTCCTATTTCTTTCATTGTTGAAATAGATCAGTTCACCTTAGGTTGAATATTAGCTGATGATACTGGCTTGTTTATTAGCCATATTTTGTGGAAAATGACTTTCCTTAAATACAAAATCACTCTCCGTAATGTGTGAAATTCATTTTGTGAACATTATGAAGAAACTAGAACATCTGAAGAAAGTGGATTCCTATATTCCATCATGTGCTCACTCTAAAGTATTATAGAACCTTCCTGAAAAGGAGAAAAAGAAATTGTTCTATTTGTTTCTATTTATACTATTTAAAATATCCTTTCTCTTTCTCTCTGTCTCTGTCTCTCGCTCTGTATCTTCCTGTCTCTTTCTCTCCCTCCATTGCTTTCTCCCTCTCTTTCCCTCATTTTCTATTCCTCTATACACACCTAATGGTCCTTTTGAAATATCCGATACATAACAAACTGCCACAGACTTAGTGATTTAAACAATTCTCTATAGATTATAAGTTCAGGTAATACATTGGGGGGGGGGGCTTCTTCACAGAGTAACATAAGTCTAAAACCAAGATGTTAACTGGGCTACATTCTCATCTGAAACTTGGAGTTCTCTTCCAAGCACAGGTAGTTGTGGCAGAATTCAGTTCCTTGAAGATTTAGGTCTGACAGCCTAAATCTTGCTGTTGCCTGGAGGTTTCTCTTAGCTTCAAGAAATTCCCAATATTTCTTGACATGTGTCTCCTACATCTTAAAGGTCAGCAATAGAGAACCTCCACCCTATTGAATCTCTGTAAGTCTTCAAATTTCTTTTCTCGGGAAAAGCCCTGACCCTTTTAAGAGCTCATCTGAGTAGGTTTGTCCATCAAGGAAAATCTCCCTGTTGCTCAACTGATTTAGGGACTCAATTACATCTATAAAATCCTTGTACTTTAGCACCTAAATTGGTATTTGATGCAGTAATTGGAAGAAGCTATGTATACACCAAACACCAAGAATTATGAGGTCACTGTAGAATTCTGCCCAAAACACACATGGTTAAATTTGCTTAGACTAAAATGGTTATGTTGCACTTTCATTAACATGAAGAGTATGAAAATATTTTAAAACTCTATCTTGATAGGGTCAAACTGCTCAAATTTATTTTAGAGTTAAGTTCAAAAGGGAGTCTGGTAATTTATATAAACATTCTTCATTATATCTCACCCTGAATTGACTTTTGACAATCTGACTTAAAATTAAACTAAAAATTAATTTTGGAAGATTTCATTGTCAAGTTCTCTCAGAAATTCATCTTTCCACGGAAGTTTGAATTTCATTTAAGTCTGATGAAAAGGCTTGGAATACCAGATAATATAAACTAAACCCAAACATTTTGTTCTTTTAAGATTTTAACAAGGATACATTAAAAAGCTCTGCATAACAGCACCGTCCAAATGATAATACTAAGTGATCTTTGGATTGGTTTAAATAGATCCTGATAAAACTTTTTCATCCTAGAGAATAGTGAGTTCCAAGGAGTGCATGAAGTCATGTTCTGCAGAGTGGATAGACTAACCTATGATATGTGCCCTATTTTGAGTACCCTAATAAGTATTCGGGGAAATGATATGTATACAAATTACTGTATTCAAAATTGTATATACGGTTACAAATCTGCAGAAATGCCACAAATAGTGAAAAGAGAGAGCTATTATTTCTGGTTTCAGTGAATGAAATGGAGGGGATCTTTGTAGCTGGAAATACTTAACGGGATTTTGAATAAAATCCAGGATTTCATGTGGAATGTATGGAGAATAAAATGAGAAAAATGAAAACAATGTCTAATTCAATTTAACAAGAGGTAGTACAGCACTTTAACAAATACTTTATAGTTTCTATGGCAAATGTTTGACTTACTACGTGTGTGTGTGTATGTCTATGTGTGTTATATGTATATGTGTCTGTGTGTGTGTGCGTATGGGTGTGTGTATATATATATGTGTATATATGTATATATATATATATAACTTTTATTGTTGTTCAATAGGTTCCAACAAATTGTGGTCGCATTAATTATATCTACTTATTCTGTAGGTTTATACCATTTAAACAAAAGGATAAAGTTAACTTTTTCTTATGAAATATTAATTATAAAATACATTATAAATTTTTAAAGCTAAATTATTTTTGGAGTTAAATATTGTGCAATAAAGATAAACATTTAAAAAATCAAACTAATTCATATCAACAGTACTTACTTGCGAAATCTAACCAGTTGTTTTTAGATTGGTGAATATGTCTAGAGATTTTTTTATATATTTGCATGAAGGATTTTATGGGAATTGCTTTTGGTCTCAGAATACTTTTTAGGGAAATTTCCTTGATATTAAATGTAGTATTTATTTAGGATGCTTTTTCTATTGTGTAATCTTTGATAGCAGAGTGTCTGTGTTTTTCTTCAATCATTTCTCTTTTAGAAGAAAAAATATATTTCCAATTTTTTCATCACTCACTGCACATAATGAAACACTTGTTAGCACTGCTTATTTCTTGGGCTTGTGTTCATTTACTAATTCATTCATTTATCCAACAGATATTTTTCAGCGCTTACTATCAATCTAAGACTATTCTAGTTATTAGGAATCTATTATGGAATAAGGAATAAAGTTTCTGATTTTATTAGTCATTTTCATGGGAGCTTAGGGGGATGCAAATACTAAAAAAAAATGAATAAATAATTTAACTAATATGGTTAGTAATAAATACTATAGAGAAAATTAAATGGATAATGGAATGGAGAAGAATGTGTGTGTTCTTGAAATAAATTTTTAAAAAGTTGAAATATAAGCAGAAACCTAAATGAAGATGAAAATGGGCAAAGATCTGCTAGGAGAAATTTCTAGGCAAAGGTTGCAGCTAGTTCAAATGCTTCATTACAAAAAAAGGAGCCAGGAATTTTGTAGAAATAGTTAGAAAGGAATATAGGCTAGAGTGGAGTGGAGGGAGGTAGATTGACACTGAGCAAAAAATAAAAAATGACACAACGAATTTGACTGGCAGTGGATTTGACAACAGGGACATCGCTGATGATTGCAACCAGAGTAGTTTCAGTGAAATGGTGGATAAAAATCGGTGAACAGAGTTGTGCTCACGAGAAAATGTGAAGCATGCAAGTAAGACAGAGAGTTGACTCTCTCAGACATATGTGAAGGGCAGTGGAAACTGCACATAGCTGGAGCATGGTACGGAGACGTGAAGTCTGGCTTTGTGGCACCTGGGGATTGTAGATTTTCGAGGGCCTCTCTTTATGAAAAGAACATAAAATAATAAATGTAAATATTTATTTAGAATTTACAAATTACATTGTTAATTTTAAAATACACAATCATCAAAAATCCATAACATTAATAAATTAACAGTTTGAAACTAACAAACCTCTGTAGTACTTTGGTCACAATATTTCTAGTCTAACCTCCTTAGTCTCCTGATACAAGCAAAAGTTTTAATATAATTTTCTATAGACATAATACAAGGGTAATTCAGTAATTTTCATGAGCAAGCTTGATTTAAATTTTTTATTTAAATTCATTTAATGTGTGATTTTTTGTATTTTTTTCATTTTATTTCATCATATTATGGGGGTACAAATATTATTAGGGTTACATATATTGCCCCTGCCACCCCTCCCTCCCCTGCCGTGCCAGAGCTTCAAGCGCATCCATCCACCAGGTGGTGCGCACCGCACCCGTTAAGTAAATATACACCCTTCCCCCCTCCCCCCTCCTACCTGCCCACCACCCGATAGAAGTTGTGATTTTTGTTGACATTTTGGTTACATTTTATATCTTTGCCTCTCCCTAAGAAGGGTTAGAGGTATGCCCTTCCCCCCACATTGCTCGCCACATCTCTAAGATGTGGAACTCCCCCCACCAATCCCTGGTGAACACTACCACCATTTGAGCACCATAGTTTTAATCAGTCAGTACCAATTTGATGGCGAGTAGATGTGTAGCCCACTTTCCAGATCTTGTGTCACCTCACTTTGGATAACTGGCTTAAGCTTAATCCAGGATAGTATAAACAGTGCTAGTTTACTGTCGTTTCTTAGAATTGAGTATTATTCCATTGTGAGCATATACCAAATTTTGAATATCCACTCATGAATTGATGGGCACTTGGATTGTTTCCACGACCTTGCAATAGTGAATTGTGCTGCCATAAAAATTCGGGTACAGATGTCTTTATAATAGAATGTCGTATGCTCTTTTGGGTAGATGCCTAGCAATGCTATTGCTGGGTCCAATGGTATTTCTATTTCTATCTGTTTGAGGTATCTCCAAATTCTTTTCCACAAAGGTTGCACTAATTTGCAGTCCCACCAGCAGTGTAAGAGTGTTCCTATCTCTTCACATCCTTGCCAGCATTTGTTGTTTTGGGATTTCTTGATATAGGCCATTCTCACTGGGGTTAGGTGGTATCTCATTGTGGTTTTCATTTGCATTTATCTGATGATTAGAGATGTTGAGCATTTTTTTATATATTTGCTGGCCATTATGCTGTCTTCTTTGGAGAAGTTTCTGTTCATTTCTGTTGCCCATTTATTAATGGGATTGTTTGATTTTATCTTGTTAATTGTTTTAAGTTCTAGATAGATTCTTGTTATTAGACCTTTATCAGAAGTGTAGAGAACAAATATTTTCTCCCATTCTGTGGGTTGTCTATTTGCCCTAATGACAGTTTCCTTGGCTGTGCAGAAAATTTTTAATTTGATCAGATCCCATTTTATTTTTGATGCTGTGGTGATTGCCTTGGGGGTCTTCTTCAAAAATTGTTTGCCTAGACCAATGTCTGATAGGGTTTTCCCAACATCTTCGTCTAGGATTCT
>VBSM01002937.1:30466728-30478676 GCA_008086735.1 Cheirogaleus medius
AAAAAAAAAATTAAAAAAAAAAAAGATATGTTTTATGTATGATATTTTTTTATATCTAATATTTCCTTCTGTCTCTTTTTTATACTTTCTCTCTGCTGAAATCTCACCCCTCTTTTATACATGGTGTTCATTATTTCCACTAGACCTTTGCAATAATAATTATAGTTATTTTAAAGTTTCTTTTTGGTAGCTCCAGTATCTGCGCCATATTGGAGCTGATTTTATTGGCTATTTTCTCTCTAGAGAACGGGGGCAGGGGTACGTGCGTGCATGTGTAGTAATTGTTTGAATGTGAAACATGACATAGTTTTTTACAGTAGCAGCTAATACAAATAGAAGGTATACGCAGACGTGCGACTATTCTGCCGTAAATAGTTGTGGAAGGCCGGGTCAACCTAGCCAGTAGTTTAGCTGGATATAAGTGTAGTTGTTTATGTGGTTAGTTTCAGTGCATGACGGACTCCAAAGTCTGCCGGTAAGTGGATGTTTGCTGCCTTGTTCTCGATTTTCTTCGCGTTCCTGGTGCACCATTCGCTTTCAGAAATGAGTCTCTCCTGACGCGCCCGCCCTCCGGCGGCACTTTGGTGCGACCTGCTACTCGGATTTCTCGGTTTCCCGACGTCCACGTGCAGTTGGCCGAGGAACCTGAGGCTTAGGTGCGGGGTCTCACTTGCATTTCCCAGCTCTCCCCGAAGACATCCAAAGTCTCCTCTGTATTTTTTGGATGGTCTTGGGCAAGTACATGGCTATCGTTCTCCCCAAAGGTAGACTTTTAAGAAAGTCAGAATCCTGGGCCCAAGTGCTTTTCCTACCTTTCTCCAAGCAGATAGTTTTACTTCATATTCAAAAAGAGTCTGAGGTCTGAGGAGTCCTTCCAGGCGCGTGCGTGGAAGAACATCTCTAAGGTTTCCTGACTTGTCCCCGGTCGTTCTCTGGCAGATGTGGTAAATGTGCACTTCTCTTGTATTTGGGGTTCTGATGAATTCTATAGTATTATGCCAGCCCAAACTCAACCTTTCAGAAATATTTTGTAAAATCATTTGTTTTCTATTTAACCATCTTTATGGCAGTCACCTTGTTTTGCAAATGAAAAAAGAAAAAAAATAAACAATTTGTGTGTTCCATCTCTTATTTGGATTTGGTTTTTACCATCGGAATTAAGTCTACCTGGTTGTTTTGTGAGCTCACTTTTCTGAATGAGCTCCTCAAAACAGTTATGTAAATTATCCACCTCTTTCCTCCTCATTTAAATTGGGAGTAATGGTTTTTTGCAGGTTTCTACATCTTAAATGGGTGTGGATGGAACAGTTTCTTTTCTTTCAATTTGAGTGTTCATATTTTATTAATGGTTGGCTTCTAAGCAGCTAGATTTTGTTCAATAGCCAATTAATTTATTTTAAACTGGCAAGCTTTGTCTAACTAAATTTATATTATGCTTTTTTATATATTTTAACTTATTTTTACTATAATTTACTTCCTATTTACTTTAATATTTTCCACATCACCTTCCCTATTTTTAAACCTTCTTTTGAATTTTTGAGACATAGTCACTTTATTTTCATGTGATTTTTGAAATTATAACTTATTTTATGTGATTTTTTCTTAGTACTTATTTTATAATGAATATTTTATTAAAGGTGTCTTAAGTTTGTCACTATACCTTTCTTCCTCCTCCAAACATGAAGAATTTGGTAGTTGTAAATGCCAATACTTTCCTTCGCAATTGGCATGTGCTGTTGGTTAGTATTTCAATTCTACCTCCTACTATCCTGAAAATTATTCATTATCATTATCATTATTGGCAATAGTATTTAAATCTATAATGCTTTATTAGTTGCATCATTGTTTTCTAGTTGCTTATTTTAATGATTATTTGTAAATTATATTTATTGCTTGAGATTTGACATTCTTTCACAGAGACTTCAGCAATCTGTTTCAGCAAGAAGTAATAATCGGTAAGGGCTCTCACTCTTGGAATTTTTTTTTCTTGCTCCTGAATGAAAGTTAGGTTCAATGTTATTTTCCCTCAGCACTTAATGTGTACATAAAGATGTGTAGCAACAAATTCTTCACTGTAAATATATGAAAAGTGACTTTATTAATCACATAATGACTTTTGTCTTGAAGTCAACCTTGTCTTTTATGATGTATTTTTTTCTTTTTGCATCTAATATCACTTTACATTCAAATTTTCAGAGTAATATTTTACTTTACATGAGTCACATAATTCAATTTAATTTTGATTCAATCTAATGTCTTAATTATTTTAAGAGATTAGTTCCTGATTTTACACTTTTGCTGTGGTGCATTTGAACATTGTTCTATCACCCAATCTCTTTATTGTTTTGGAAATTGTTCTTTTACCCAATCACATTATTTTTTTCTATTTTTAGTATTTTATTCTAAGTTTGATCTGTCTGTCCTATGTTTTCTTTTTGATTTGATAAGATTTCTTTTTTGATAATTTGGAAAATTTATGATGTGTATTAATTTACTCTTAATTTTTGAAAATAATATGTTCATTATTGACTTTAAGACTATTAGACAGCAGCTACTAATCTGCATTACAAAAGTGAGGAAATCTATTTATAATCTTTTTTTCCTCTTCTTGGCAGTTTACTTTTTTTGTTTTGTATTATTGTTACTATCATCATGTCGAGACTAATCTATTTTGTATTTTCTTTTATTGGCATAATTTCTTAATTTATTTGTCATATTCCTTATCTCTTTGCTTTGCCTGATTAAAATATGTTTTTTGCCACTTTATTGGTAAAATATCTTGCTTGTGTATATGTTTCTTGGATGGCAGTCTTTTTTCCTAGAACTCTGAAGATATTAATCCTTTGTTGTTGAATATGGTTACAGAGAAGTCAATATGTATTCTATTGGTCTCTGTTGAAGGTGCATGGATTGCTTTCGGTTTTGTGCTTTGGATGTTTTATTGCATGAACTAAATTCAACAGGATACTTTCTTTTCTATGAATTTTATTAATGTTGAAAGAACATTTCTCTGGTTTTAAAGTTTCCTGTCAAATTTTACCTGGTAAAATTTTTTTAACACATGAAGTAATTCTTTATTTGCATAAATGTTTCTCTTAAAATATTTTTGAATCTATTTTTAATATCCCTTTTGGTGCATCTTTGTCTATTTTAATTCATTTTAATATATCTTTATTATTTGTATTTCATCTTTCAAATTTCATAAATCTGTCATACCTGCCACAATGTTTTCAGCAGCATATATGCTAATTATTTCTACTTCACATGTCTCTTCAGAATTTTTAAAATTGCACATTTCCTCTTCCTGATTTATGCCAAGCAAGAGTCTTGTCACTGTTCTGACTCCTATATCTCTTATTTGAATTTCAGTTTCACATACCACAACTATATTTTTAGACTATAAAACAACAAAACTATTTCTGAAATAATTTCATTCCTCCTACCAAAATTTATATTATGTGTACTTTTATGAGCTTTTGTTAATTATGCATATGTATTTATACATTCATAAATTGATATCATACTAGTTCTGTTATCGTTGTTGTTATTCATTGTAAATAGTGCCGTATTTGTGATTTTTTTCCTGAACTTACTCTTTGCCAAATAACAATGGAGAGAAATACTGAGTTATTCTAGTAGGTATCAATCTTTGCTATCTTTCAGGAAATATAGAAAAGCAAACTTTAAAGTGTGCACTCGAGGCTGCAGACTGTGCTGGGTTCTCCAAAGGAAAAAGCAGAGGTGGAGGGACACAAAAAATGAACAACTTTGGGGGGCCTGAAAAGAATTTCTGGATTCAGTTGCTCTTAGAGCAGACCCAAGCCTCAGAGATCCGTGACTTCCCCTCAATAAAGGCCAGCACTTGCTGGTTGAGCAGTACACTGAGAGGCCTTCTGGGCTTGCCTGCATCTGCAGAGGAGTTCCGTTGGTGGAATAAGTCGTTAACTTGACTTGTTAAGCTCTTCAGCTGGGACAGAAGTGTTATATGTACGCGTCAAGTTGGTTTCCAATAGTTTTCCTTCTTCTATATCAGGCCTAACTCTTGGCTCTGGAAACAGTGATAATGTGGGTAATTGGAGCATGTACAGCCGGTAGAGACAGGGGTCGTGCATCTTTTCTCAGTATTTTATCTCTATCCTCACTGTGCAGCTACTGTCTCCTCCAGGGGTATAATCGAGAGTTCAAGGAATTAATGGGAAAAGATTTTACTTTACTAGTCGTGTCATAATCTGGCACTGCTACTCTCTATTTGAAAGATAGCCCCATACTTTTCCTCTTTTTTGTAGAGATCACTGTTGAGTTGTTCGGGTCTTCCACAGCAGAAACAACCAGCATCACAACACCCTGAGACCAGTGATGCACTTTGCATCTCACTTCTCGAGGCAAAGCCCCCATCACCTGGAGTTTCCTCCTGAATAAATCCTTGTATTCCACCCAGTATCGGCACCTTCCTGGTTTATTCAGCAACACTCGCCCCAACTCTTGATCACTTGTTCAGTGGAGAATCTCAGCCATGGTCACAGCTTCGTTTCCAGACATTACCCCTGTGGGATATTCTCTATTTCCACAGGCACAGAGGCTGGGCCTGTGTCACCAGTTAGGAAGATAAAACAATCCTAATGTCCTTCTTTACCCTTAATAGAACCCAGGATTTATTGGCTTCCACAGTGGTAGCCAAAATGGGCCACATAAGAAGACCCAGAAGTACAGTGGCAAACTCTGACCAATGAGAGATACAAGAAGGAAGGAGACAACAGGTAGATTCTGCTAGTACTCTGCAAGTAGTTCCCAAAGCATGCCCTCCTCACCTGAACATAGAACTCTCCACAGCTGTAGTTTCCTCTGTATGTTTTATCAATTAATTAATTTATTTATTATTCTGTAGAATGGATGTAGGTGACTGAGTAATGGTAACAGGATCAGTTTTGTTCTCATTTAATAAATCTTCCCTAGGCCTGTTCAGAGGCTCTGTCAAAATGATTTTTACATGGTGACAATAATCTGAAGATTTAGATGGATTTCAAAGGCCTAGGAAATTTCTTGCTGTCTTATTACATTCATATTTATATTTTTATAAGAAACTGTAAAAATAATAATTAATTCTTATCAAATTGCATTTATTCTTATTGCTGTTGCTATGGCATTATTGCATCAGAATATTTAATGTATTTTAAATATGTTCATATTGCAGATGGTGTCAAGTTCAGTCTTTATACCACCCAAACAAACAATTATGCATATAAATGCCTTACCCTTTAACAATAATTATCCCTGAGTAACTTGCTTTGGTTTCATATTAATTTACTAGTCCTTTTCATTAAAGGTGCAATATAAATGTTAGTATTATTTTTATGACCCACTTAAAGCTTTATCCAGTATATTATATTCCTTCCAGCTATATCCAAGGGTTGTATGATATTCATTTATATTTAATGTTAAAAACAATGCTGTTCACTTCTTTAATGTTTAGCTGGAAGTCCTAACTATTCTACTCTATTATGTCTGTCAATGATATTGTTTAACATTCCTGTACTTGCCATGATGTTCCATCTGGAAAATCAGTTATACTATTCAATATACAGATCCCTAAGTTTCTCTCCATATAATTTTAATAATTTACATTTTCCTATATTATATTATTATTTGGACAGTCCAAACATCAGGTTGTAAATATTTGATCACTTTAATTTATCTAACAAGTACTGATATTATTAGGTAAGCAGTCACTCTAATACACATCTTTTGTTTAAAAAAACTAATGTTTTTTACTTGCATAATATTTTAATGTAAGTTGATGTGATAATGCTAAATTTATTATAGTTTACTCTTGATTTTTGAAACAAATTTCTAAATTATTACCTCCCATTAGCCTTATTTCTTTGGTGTAGCTCAACATTGTTTCATCTATTTATTCATGACGAAAATAAACTCTCATTGAATGACTTGGAAATGTCAGAAATGGTGATTGGTCTTTGAAATTTTGGCGGTTGGTGGCGCAGGACATTGCAAATGTCAACAAGGCACAGTGTCTGCCAGTCGGAACCAGACACACTATGGAACAATCACAAGTATGCACAGTCTCGCAGAGAATCTGATATGTAATTGAGGTTTAATATTTTAGTTTGTTTAAAAATAAATGAGTCAATTGTTAGTAATTACAGAAAAATAAAGCAAAAGAGCAGACTCTGCCTATGGTGAAGATAAGTAGTTCAAACCATGATTCATGGAAATGAGAGATGACTTTGTCTTACAGAGCAAGTAAAAAGAAGAAAGGTGGAAAAAAATTAAAGGAGCATCCCAGGAAGAGAGAAGCTGAAGGCAGCAGTTATGGTGGTTAGGCCATGCCTAAACTAGAGTTGTAGAGTTTAATAAGAGACCGGGTCATCTTTAATGGAAACCAGAAGAGTTTCTGTCCTGAGCACTGTCCTGAGCGCGTTCATCTGTGGCTGTTGACTATAGTCGATGCTGGTACTGAAGTGGTTAATAAATTATGCTTTTCAAGTTTTCATACATTTTTACTGAGTTCTTTATCACAACATTATTTTCCTAAAATTTATTGTGTCAATTTTATATTTTAACTTTTAGGGTCAAGTCTTTAATACTTTACTATCTTTTTACCTTTTAAATAAATATGGATAACTTTTTATTTTCTTGTGAGTCAGTTTTCTTGATAGTTTTTATGAAATGATCATTCTTACTCATTTATTTTTTATTCTGCTTTGTATACTAAGTTCCCATTTATTATTATTCTGCCGCTGTGGTCTCTGTTCTTCTCCATTAGTCTCACCATGTGATATTGTGCCAAAAACACAATTTTTAAATTATTAGGGATTCTCAGCATGTTTCATTACAGAAAGTAACAAGTACTCCTTCTTCACTCTTCATTTTAAAAGTCTACTTAGCTATTCACGAAACCTTGTGACACTATTAAAAGTTTAGTGTACATTTATTGAATTTTTAAACAAATATGAATGATATTAAATGAAAGATAACTAAGCATATAGAACATAGAAAAATTAGAATTACTATAAAGAAAAAATAACTGTAGAGCTATAAGTTCAGTTAAAGGGGGCAGAGGGAGGTAGGTGATGGATGATGAGAAAAGTCAGGGAGAGACAGAGAGAGAAAAGGAGGCAGAAGCAGGAAAAAGTAATATGTTCATTTTTTTTCTATTTTGCCTTTGCTACACTATCCAAATGAATGCTCTTGTTTACTTTTTTTTCTTTTTCCAAAAGAAAAGGATTAATTTAATTAGATTCTGGGATCTAGTCTTAAAAATAAATAAGACTTTCAGAGTTGGTCTCTTCACAAAAAAATAATAAGTATGTGAGGTGTTGGATATGTTAATTAGTCTGATTTGATTATTTCAGAATGAATACATATATCAAAATATCACATTGTACTCCATAAATATATACAATTTTATTTGTCTTTAAAAATATGATAAAATTTTTTAAAAGACCTAGAGAAGGATAGCTTTTGATGAATTGCTTTACGACTTTGAAATAAAACATGTGCAACTCGTAAAAAATTTTTAAAAATAAAAAAATTAATAAATGAGACTTTTGTAGCAAGTCCTGGAGCATTGTCAGACAAATGAGGTTTAATTTTTATAGTGCCTTTGTTTATTGTCACCTTATTCTGTAAATATAAGTGCTGACTATCAATACAAAGAAAAATGGAAAGGGGTAAGATTTTTGACACCTCTCAAAAGATAGAATATGAATAGCACAAATAACTGATTGTGTTTAAAATACAATAAAATCTATTGTCCAAGGATTTCTATTTTCAAGATTAGCTCATTATAGGCATCTTTTTATTGCAAACTTAACATTGGGAAATTTTAGTTATACAAATAATTTTAACTAAAGTAGAGAGTATTGCAGTATATGAAAATATCATGAGGATTCTTTCAAATGATACATTTAAAATTCTTTCTCTTGATTATGAATAGCATATTAAAAATATAAAGGAACTCCATTCCCAGAAACACTAGAGTGAAATATGATACCAACATAGTTCAATAAATTAATTTTACTTAATGAATAGATACGAAGAAAAACATAAGAACATTAGAAAATGAGTTGAACAATAATTTAAAGATTGTAACAAATGGCATTAAAACACTTCAAATAGGGTAAGGGTAGAGAGATTGGTGAGATTAGGGAGAATGGCTATTTTTAGTGAAGTTTTTTAAATAAATGGTCTCTCTGAAGAAACAACATTTGATAGGAGACCTGGATGAGGCTAAGTATGAATTGTTCCAGGAAGAAGGGACAAAGTGCAAAAGCTCTTGTGGCAGGAACATGCACGGTGTACTTGAGGAAGAGGAAGAGGCAAATATAGTTGAAAGACAGTGAATGGAGTTGGGAAGTGAAGCCAGAGAGATAGCACTTGGAAAATAATATCACATTTCCTTAGAACATTTAAATTCCAGACACTGACTGAAGAACTTGACTGATATTTGCTTGCTTAAGCCTGTATGGTAGGTACTATTACCCCTCTCCCTACAGGATGCGTGTGAGGGACATGTATTAATGAAGAGTTAAATTACTCACACACACACACACATAAACAGAAGGAGAGAGAAAAAGAAGCCAAATTTTGACAATAGAATACATAAAAATAAAAGTTGTTCCTTTAACTTTCTATATGCATTTTTATAAATTGAGTAGACTTTCAATCAAAATCTTGACATTAGAAGAATTGGTTTCTAAAATGCTGAATAGTGGGGCAAGTCTTTATTTAAATGTTAATGTTTTTCACAACGTGTGAACTCATTAAATAGCACCTGACTTATCATTCATATTCAATGGTCTACTCTAAGACAGTTTATGTGAATTTTAATTAAAATCTTTCCAAACTACCATGTATATAATCTAGTAAAACAAAATTTGTATTAGTTTGGAAGATTTGGCATTATTAAATATTTGTGTTTGCTTATATCTTGTGTTTTATTTGTCCTAAGATCTTGATTTTTAGAGTGATAAACTACTATTTTATTTTTACACAATTTTTATTAGAAATTCTTTATTTATATTTGCATCATCCTTTAACATTTCCTCCAAGAATTCCACTATGCAAAAACCACTTATAATATACAATAATATTCTTCTTAATATTACCTGCACACAACCTATGTAAATTAACAGATTATAGGCCACATATATAATTATAAATACACATATTAATATGTCAAATGACCTTTGTAAATAAGTAACTGTAATATTTAATTTTTGTTTATAGCATACTTGTTAAAAAAAAGAATCAGGATGTCTTTCAAGATAAATTTAAATGCACAAAAATATATTTAAAATGAAATTCTTAACCACTTCTGTTTGACGCTCACCGGGCCGCGAAGCCTGGCCCACAGCCGGCACTCGCAGTCCGCACGGTAGTGTGCGCTGTGCATTGACGACGCATCCGTTCTGCTCTTGTGTGATGAGGAAAGCTTGAAAGCACTGAAAGCTTGTTTGACTTTACAGGCAGCTTTAGGAAAATAACTAGAATAACTCCTACTAAGGACTTGTTAAAAGGTCACAGATTCGTAGTAACTTATTAGCTGAACATACACACTGCAATTGCAGAGATAAAAGCTGTAAATGTAAAAGCTTTTGGCTGTCGGCTAAAGTCGACGCTCTTACGGAAGTGGTTATAAAGATAAAGGTAAATAATGGCATATAATATTGAGTAAATGTTCATATCAAATCATCTTATTACTACTCAAAGGGAGACTTTATATTTAATATTAAGGTACTATTGGTTTAATGTGGACAAACACTTATGATTCATTGTACAATCTTTTCAGTAGGCTTTATTTTAGAGGACTTTAACTTCACAGCAGGACTGAGCAGAAAGCACAGAGCCCTCGTGTGCCCGGCTGCCACAAGCACAGCCGCCGCCTGCCAGCTCGCTGCCCCACGGCCTTTGCTACAGCTGAGGGGCCTGCACTGATACGTCACCATCATCCAAAGTCCACTGTTTATGTCAGAGTTTGCTTTTCATAGTGTACACGTTACAGGTCTTGATTAATGTATAAAAAGATATATGCTACATTAGAGTATCTCAGAGAATCACTTCACTGTCCCAAAATGTATCTGTGCTGTGTCTGATCCCCTCTCTTCCCCTCTTGTCCCTGGCAGCCACTTATGCTTTTACCGTCTCGTTAGTTTTTCCTTTCCAGAATGTCAAATAGCTGGAATCATACAGTATGTAGACTTTCAGATTGGCTTCTTTCATTTATTCGTAATCAATAGAGTTTCTTCCATGTCTTTTTGTGGCTTAATAGCTTGTTTCATTTAAGTGCTGATAACATTCCCTTGTCTGGATGTAGCACAGTTCATCCATTCACCCCCTGAAGTATGTCTTGGTTCCTTCCAAGTTTTGGCAATTATGAATAAAGTTGCTGTAAACATTTGTATGCAGGGTTTTGTATGGACATACATTTTTTACTTTTTAAATTTAAATGCCAAGGAATGGAATTGCTGGATCATTTGTGAAGAATATTTTTAATTTTGTAGGAACAAAACTTCCAAAATGAAACTGTCTTCCAAAGTGATTGCCCCATTTTGCATTCGCACCAGCTATGAATGAGAGTTCCTGCTGTTTTACATCCTTGCCAGTATGTGACGTTGTCAGTGTTCTGGATTGGGTTCTCTTGTTGTTTTAGGTTGCAATTATCTAATAACACATAACGGTGAACATCTTTTCATTTGCCTGTTTTCCATCTGTATATCTTCTTTTGTGAGGTGTCTGTTCACATCTTTTGCCCATTTTTTAATGTATATTGTTAGTTTTGCTATTGTGCTTTAAGAGTTCTTTATATATTTTGGATACCAGTTCTTTATTGAATTTGTGTTTTGCAAATATTTTCTCTCAGTTTGTGGCTTATTTTCTCATTCTCTTGACAGTGTCTTTCACAGAGTAGAATTGTATAGTTTTAATGAAAATTTAGCTTATCAAGAGATTTTTCATGGATCATGGTTTTGATGTTGTATCTAAAAAGTAAGCACTATACCCAAGGTCATCTAGATTTTTTCTTAGTAGCTTTACAGCCTTGCCTTTTACATTTAGGCCTGTGGTCTATTTTGAGTTAATTTTTGTGAAGGTTATAAAGTCTGCGTTTAGATTAATTTCTTTTACTCTTTTACATGTATATGTCCAGTTGTGTGTTCAAAACTGCAAGTGTCAGTTTTTTTAAACAAAGTACAAAAGTAACAAAACTATTTTTGAAACTGTGATCATAAAAATAAATGTATGCTATGATAAGAAGAAAGCTATAATATGCAGCCCAAGTAATCTTTATAGGAAATAGAAAATATTTCTTATGTACAGCTCCCTTCAATGTATACTAGCAGAGGTGTTACATAAATAGTAATTTAATGCAGTGCAATAAAATTTTGTTCCAATACATGTTTCTTGAGGGAAGTGTTAAATACAGAGAAATATTTCCCAACAAAAATAGCTAAATTATATATATTTATATATGGTGTACTGAAATACAGAATGTTAAGGCCTGCTTGGGCTCATATAAATTTATGAGGCTCAAGGTGTGCACCCATTCCCTGGAGAAGCCGGCCACTTCTTGAGGAAATGGGAATTGACAGCTCTGAGCTACCTGCCTAGGAATGTTTACCTTACACTGCCTAAGAATGTTTATGCTGGGCTGTCTGAGAATGTTTAACCTAGACTCATGCCCAAAAGCGTTATGTGAGGCCAGTCACTATAGGCCCCAGCTCCTGGCCAGATCCGGGACCTCACGTGACCAGAGCATACCCCTTTTTGGCGCCAAGCCTTCCTTTGTTCAGACCACTATATACACAGTATAGAAAAGCCCCAGCGGCCTCCGTTTCTTCCTGTTCAAAGTGCAGCTGCCTGCCTGATGTCCCAGCGTGGTCTTGTCCTTACCGCCGCCTGCGATTGCCCGGGATGGTTAACTCCGGTGCGGG
>VBSM01002937.1:30483864-30507630 GCA_008086735.1 Cheirogaleus medius
GTACATGTGGAGCCTATTCTTCCATTCTTGTGATATCTCACTTCAGAGGATGGGATCAAGCTCTATCCAGAAAAATATAAGAGGTACTAGACAACTGTCATTTTTTGTAATTGCGTAATATTCCATTGTATATATATACCATATTATATTAATCTACTCATGCATTGACAGGCACTTGGATTGGTTCCACATCCTTGCAATAGTGAATTGTGCTACTATAAACATTCAGGTGCAGATGTGTTTATTATAGAATGACTTTTGTTCCTTTGGGTAGATGCATAATAATGCTACTGATGGATCAAATGGTATTTCTATTTTTAGCTTTTTGAGGCATCTCCAGATTCTTTTCCACAGAGGTTGCACTAATTTGCAGTCCCACCAGCAGTGTAAGAGTGTTCCTATCTCTCCACATCCTCACCAGCATTTGTTGCTTTGGGATATTTTGATAAAGGCCAATCTCACTGGGGTGATATCTCATTGTGGTTTTGATTTGCATTTCTCTAATGATTAGGGATGTTAAGCATTTTTTATATGTTTGATGGCCATTATTCTGTCTGATTTTGAAAAGTTTCTGTTTATGTCCTTTGCCCATTTATTGATGGGGTTGTTTGATTTTTTTCTTGTTGATTTTTTTGAGTTCTAGATAGATTCTTGTTATCAGGCCTTTATCAGATGTGTAGAGAGCAAATATTTTCTCCCATTCTGTAGGCTATCTTTTCGCTCTAATGGTAGTTTCCTTGGCTGTGTAAAAGCTTTTTAATTTGATCAAGTTCCATTTATTTATTTATTTATTGCTGGTATGATTGCTTTGGGGGTTTTCTTCATAAATTCTTTGCCTAGGCCAATGTCTAAAAGAGTTTCCCAAACATTTTCTTCTAGAATTCTTAAGGTTTCATGCCTTAGGTTTAAGTTTGTTGTCTATCATGAGTTAATTTTTGTGAAAGGTGAGAAGTGGGGATCCAGTTTCAGTCCTCTACATGTGGTTATCCAGTATTTACTGAATACAGATCATTTTCCCAAATGTATATTTTTGCCTGCTTTGTTGAAGATTAGATGACAATATGAAGATTGTTCTATATTTGGGTTCTTAATCCTGTTCCAAAGATTTATATCTCTGTTCTTGTGCCTATACAATGCTGTTATAGTTACTATAGCCTTGTAGGACAGCTTGAAGTCTGGCAGACTGATGCCTCCCAGTTTGTTCTTTTTGCTTAAGATTGCTTTGGGTATACAAGGTCTTCTCTGGTTTCATACAAAGCGTAGAATTATTTTTTCTAGATCTGTAAAGAATGATGATGGTACTTTGATAGGGAATGCATTAGTTCTGTAGATCACTTTAGGTAATATGGACATTATAATGATGTTGATTCTACCCATCCATGAGCAAGGTAGATTTTTCCATCTGTTTACATCTTCTACAATTTCTTTGCTTAGTGTTTTGTAGTTCTCCCTGTATATGTCTCTCGCCTCTTTCATTAAATATATTCCTAGATATTTAATTTTATTTGAGGGTATTGTAAAATATACTGAGTTTTTTATTTGATTTTCAGTTTGACTGTTATTGGCGTATATGAATGCCTCTGATTTGTGTATATTGATTTTGTATCCTGAGACTTTACTTAATTCATTTATTAATTCCAGGAGTCTCTTGGTGGAATTCTTGGGACTTTCTAGATATTATATTATCAGCAAAGAGTGAGAGTTTGATCTCTTCAGCCCCCATTTGGACACCCTTAATTCCCCTCTCTTGTCTAATTACTCTAGCAAGGACTTTTAGCACTATGTTAAATAGAAATGGAGATAGTGGGCAAACTAGTCTGGTTCCAGTTCTAAGTGGGAATGGTTTTAATTTTTCCCCATTCCGTATGATATTGGCTGTGGTATTTATCATACATGGCCTTGATAATTTTAAGGTATTTCCCATCTATGCCTATTTTGTTAAAAGTTTTTATCATAAAGGTGTGCTGGACTTTGTCAAATGCTTTTTCTACATCTATTGAGAGAATCGTATGGTCTTTGTTCTTGCTTTTATTTATGAGATGAATTGCATTTATAGATTTTCATATGTTGAACCAGCCTTGCATCTCTGGTATAAAGCGCACCTAGTCATGGTGAATTTTTTTTTTTTTTTTTTTGCTATGCTGTTGGATTCAATTTAATAAAATTTTGTTGAGGATTTTTGCATCTATATTCATGAGGGATATTGGTCTGTAGTTTTCTTTTTTTGTTGTGTCATCTCCTGGCTTTGGTATCAAGGTGATATTGGCTTCATAGAATGAGTTAAGGAAGATACCATCTTTCTCAATGTTGTGGAATAATTTCTGTAGTATCGGTATGAATTCTTCTTTGTATGTTTGGTAAAAGTCAGAGTGAAGCTATCTGGCCTGGGACTTTTCCTTTTTGGAAGGTTTTTAATTACTGCTCCAATTTCTGTGCTTGATATTGGTCTGTTCAGGAATTCTATTTCCTCCTGGGGGAACTTAGGGAGGTTGTATGTTTCCAGAAATTTGTCCATTTCCTCCTCATTTTGTAGTTTTGGGGCATGTAGGTTTTCATAGTATTCAAAGATAACGTTTTGTATTTCTGTGGTGTCTTTTGTGACCCCTCGATATGAACAGAAATTTACCCCTAATATTAATCCTCTTAATAAAGGTGAATGTCTTGAATAGTAAAAGTAAGAAAGCACAAAGACAGCCACTATATAATGGTGAAAGGGAAGATCCAACAAGAAGACTTAACAATTCTTGATATTTATGCACCAAACTCAGGAGCACCCAGATACATAAAGCAAACCCTGTCTGATCTAAATAGCATGATAAACAATAACATCATAATAGCTGGGGACTTCAACACCCCATGAATGAACTGGACAGATCTACCAAACAAAAAATAAGGAAAGAAATAAAGGACTTAAACAGAGCTCCAGAACAAAAGCGTCTGACAGATCTCACAGAAAATTCCACCCAAATAAAGCCAAATACACATTCTTCTCATCAGCTCATGGAAGTTTCTCCAAAATTGATACATACTAGGCCACAAATCAGACCTCAAAAAATTAAAAAAAATTGAAATTATACCATGTATCTTCTCTGATCATAGTGGCATAAAATTAGAGTTCAATTCTAACAGAAATACTCACAACTTGACAAAGCCATGGAAATTAAACAATCTACTGTTGAGTAACTATTGGTTCAAGGAGGAAATACATAGAGAAATAAAAGATTCTTCAAACTTAATGATAATGGGGACACAAGTAATCAAAATCTGTGGCATATAGCAAAAGCATTCATGAGAGGAAAACTAATAGCATTAAATGCTCATATCCAAAAAACAGAAAGCTCAAAAATCAAAAAACTAATAAACAGTTGCAAGGAATTGGAAAAGGAAGAGCAAACCAATTCCAAACCCAGCAGAAGAAAAGAAATAACTAAGATCAGAGCAGAACTAAATGAAATTGAGAATAAAAGACCTATACAGAAGATCAACAAAACTAAAAGCTGGTTTGTCAAAAACATAAACAAAATTGACAGCCCTCTTGCTAGATTGACAAGAACTCAAAAGGAAAGGACTCTTATAAACTCAATTTGAAATTAAAAAGGACATCAACTCTTAAAAACCATCCTCATAGCTGTGTTTCCTGATTTCTATTGTTAAAAATCACCAAACAGAAAGAGAAACAGGAAAAGTAAAAAGTGTTACAATGAAAAATTAAAAGAATAGTAAAGTTAGAAGTTTAGGCAGATATAGAAAGATAAAAAGAATAATCAAACAAAAAGCAAATTAATAAATGAATATTTAAAATAAAGTAGGAAGTTACATAGATTTGTATACAGACTTATATAGGCAAATACCTACTAAGCATCTTTACTTGGCTCTGTAAGAGACGTCTCATACTTAGCATGCCTAAAACAGAACTCCTGATGTTTTCCCCTCCATTTCAACCTAAATCCAGCTCTACCTACAATTTTCCTCATATCTATCCTTTCAGTTGCTTAGGACAAAAAACCTGGTGTCATCAATGATGACTTATTTAAAATCCACATCTCAAACCACCAATACATTCCCTTAGGTACCATTATATATTGCCTGGAATATGCTATGACTTTTTAATGGATTTCCTTGGTTTTTCCCTTGCCCCGCCAAGTATGTTCTTTAAAAATACCATGCAGATTGATCTGGTTAAATATGAATCAGATCATGTCAGCTCCCTGCTCAAAATGTCAGCTTCCTCTCACTCATAGTAAAAGTAATAACCTGTCAATAATTCAAAGGCCTTTGTGATCTAGCCAAGAAGAGCTCCCTGACTGATCTGTTACTGTCAGCCTCTTTGCTCAGTAGGAGCCATTCAGACTGCCCTTACTGTTCCTCTAACATTTGCACTTGGTATCCCCTCTGTTTGGATACTCTTCCATCAAATACTTGAAAGTCTGGTAAGCTTACCTATTTTACATCTATTTTCAAATGTGAATCAGGCTGATTCAACCCTGACCACATTTTTGAATGTTTCAACTTTTCAATAATAACTAACTTAATTCCATGTTTTATTTTTTACTCTCACGTTTATTCCTCACTAGCTTAATTTGATTTCTTTACCTGTTTGCCATCTGCTTCCTATCCATCCCCATTAGAATATAAGCAACATGAAAGCAGATTTTTCTGTTTGTTTTTTTCTTCTTCTCATTTACTTTATATTCCCAAAGCTGAGAACAGTGCCTATCCTGTAGTGAACACTCAGTGATGTGAATGAATGCTCTATCTGCAGGGCTAGACCATACTCAAGGCACATCCAGGGGCTCTTCTTAAACCACTGTTCCCTTCCTACATTGGTTCCTGGCTGTCTTATTCTTGCCTCAAGTTGAGCCCCTAAAGAACTTCACATAAATTTCTTCAGCTGAGATCACTGCATTTTTTTACTTTGAGTCAAGGAAACATGCACTGCTAAATAGAAAGAAAATAGAGATGAAAAAAATAATGAAAAAGGAATAAATCTTACCTAAGTCAGTGTTTATATAAGAAATCTTGCCTGAGCTTCAACAATCAAGGCCACTGTGGTTGCATTTTCTGGCACCGGAGTGTCTTAAGGAAGCAGTGCAAGGGAGAGCAGAGCTCGAGGCTGACGTTAGCTCGCACGTGACGCTTCCTAAACCTTACTGTCTCAACATCTCAAGATGTCTGACCTCCGGGGGAGTTGTGCCTCTTCTCTAATCTTAAAATAAAACAAAAAGACATCAAAATATTTAAAAATAAATAAATAAAAACTCTTCCTAAATGGCCACTGTGAAATGGTAATCTAGGAGATGGATTCTTTGACCACACAAAAGCCAAAGCCAGACTACAACTAGGAAAAATACCCTTCTCATGGACTATTAATCAGCAAATAGAAAATGGTAATCAAAAAAGCATTATTATGTTACAGTCGTACTTATAATTATCTATGGCATTGTCATTTCACTAAAAATTACCCACTACAAGACTATAAATCTTTAAATTTTGAATTGAATTTTCATTTTAAACTAGGGTCAGATACTATTTTGAGGATTTATTTGGCATAGCCTCAAATTTCAAAAATAATATTATATAAAAAATCAGTTCCTATGATATAGTTTACAGCCATCTCAAAATCATGCCTAATTATTAGTGAGATAAACTTAGATTTTCAGAATATTACTATATTTAAAAAAAACCTATCATAAAATTTCATGTTTTGAAATTTATAGCTGAGGCTATATTTTCTATTAATTTAATTTCTTTAATTGGCTGTGCTTTCTAGCTGTTAAACAGAACATTATTTATCAAGAGAAGCTAATCAAATATTGATCATGTACTTTCATGTAGTTTTTTCAGTATATACACTTTAGAAGTGGCCTTTTTCTTTAGGATATAGCTCCAAATTTCTAATGTTTACTATTTATGTAGTTAATTTTGAGAATGGAATGCTGGATTTTTGGGGCCTACTAATCCACAGCATGAGGTTGGTTAGTAACATTTACTCTACATTGATTTCCTTGATCCTGATAAAATGAATGATTTTTTCCATTTATTATATCAACTAATTTGGTGAATTGTTTCTATTTCTACTCATCAAAGTCATTTAAAGTGTTTTTATGATCCTAAGTCTGCTCTTCATGCATGCTTATTCCTTTCTACCCTATTAAATGATTAAAAATGACTGTGGTCAGTCATGCCCCCAAAGAGAATAATGCGTATCCTAGAGTGAGTTATTTTATGTAGTTTCTAAGAATTATTTTGTCTGATTTTACATCTTACAAAAAAGGTAGAAAATGAATTCACAAACTGCCTGAGAGTGCATATTATTTGCTAGTCAAGAAAGGACACACAAGTCGGCCCTAAATTTAGTGAAGACTATCATCTATGTAATGTTACAAATACCACCAAATTTTTAGAGACTTCAACCAGATTACATGAAAAGTTTACATATTTGAAAAAAGGCAATCAAATTATTAGCTACCTAATCCCAATATCAACATGTATTGCAAGAAATATTGTTCAGGTACTGTTACTGCTACTATTGTTGCTGTTGTCCTCACTATTTACTACAATATTGCTAGCTAATTTTTATGTATTGAGGAATGCCTAATATGCATTTGTCTTTTAATTAGCATTTATATAAAATATCATTTAATACATTTATAGAAGTAGGTGATATCATTTAATTCAATTTACATATACTTTTAATGCAAAATATAATATGCACAGGAAAATTACAAAATTTATATAGTATTACACAGTAACTAATTATTTGTGGACTTGGAATTACAACCAAGAGCCTTTTGATTACATTATCTTAGCTAGAAAATTGAATTATATAGTAATTATCCAAATAAACCAGTGGAAAAAAATGTTTTTAGGTACTTTTTATTATTGGATTTCAAAAAGTTATAATCCCATTGGGCAGGTGGGATGGGGGAGGGGGAGATGGGCATATTCACAGCCAATGGGTGTAGTGTGGACCATCTGGGGGGTGGACACCACTGAAGCTCTGACTCGGGTAGGGCAAAAGCGATATATGTAACCTAACATTTGCATCCCCTTGATATGCTGAAATATAAAAAGGAAAATTATAATCCTAATGCCATATAACATATACTATTATATTTTAATAACCTTCCTTTAAGTTTACCCCGGTCAATAGGTTGAAAATAAGGAATAGCTACACATTTATATGTGTCCGCAGAATAATTATCCCTTGCGTCTTGATGCAATCTCAAATCAATAATATAAGTTTGGCATGCCTTAAATGTTATTTCCTCCCTCATGCTATCACTGTCACCAGGACAGTCATGCATCCAAACTCTGTAATTTGTTTTTGTTATTTTGCATATCTTTCATAAAAATATAGAGTATATGTAAGCCAAGTATTAAAATGGAAGTTTTATGGGAAATGTTTAGGGATTATTTTTGCTACCTTATTAATGCAGATTTTCTTGCTGTCTAAAATATAATGTAAAATGATCAGCAGTACATTTTTTTATCAGCTTAAGATTCCCTTTGTTTGCTTATGCCTTTCTCACAAGTATTTATAAGAATGAAGATCTGACCAAGAAGGACTTAACTTTCTCCTATGTCTGAATAAAATTCATACAATTTTCTTTCTGACCTAGTTTTTCTTGGAACACATATACTTTAGAAAACTATCAATTTAAATTCCTTTTCTGCTCCTTTGAGATGTAAATCCTCTATAACCAGTAACGTCCTTCTCAAGAACTGGGGAGCCATTCCTTTGAAACGTAATCACCAGGAATAATAGGGCCCTGTCTCCCAGTCTCTAGGGAAGGGTACGAGTGTAATTTCTGGTAAGTGACAATTAAAAAACACGGATGGCCTAACCACATTGACCAACCACCTCACCTTTTTCCTGCAGTTCTTTTTCATTAGCTCATCCCAGTGTAAAAAATTGCTGCTTCAAAATCTCAAAACCCAAAACCCTTGTGTCAGCGAAGTTGAGTTCAATCCTTCCCTTCCCTAGTCTTGACCCCATCTTGCAATCATCTCGAATAAAGTCTCCCTTGTCTGTGTGTGCAGTTTTCTTTAAAAGTCCTGTTACTCTTTTCTATTAAAACAATTAACAATAGAAAGAAATCTTACTCTCAAAATCCATAATATCTGATTGACGCTATTTATGGTTATCAAGGTATAGTTAGAAGTTCAGAGTACTAAGCATTTAAAAAAGTAATAGTATCCAAGTTGGCTTTATTTCAGTATTTTTACATAATTTATCCTAATCATTTTTTAAAAATTCATCAATTTTTAAAGACAGTAGTTGAACTAACTATAAGAAGAATTTTAGAAAACCAATTTCATTTGGTTGAAGACAATATCAATCTTTTGGGCAAATTGGCTCTGTGTTAAAAATACGGTTAATTCTCCACTACTAAAATCAAGAATAAGACATTTATAAATTCATTGTAATCACAGGTTAATTCAGTGTTCTTTTAACTAACATTTATCGAATATACTCCCACTTCTCTCAGCAAACACCTACAAGTTCATTATCTGATAAATAGACACATCATAAATTTAATCTGTTCGGATGAATGAATCATTGGTGGCACCATCATTATTACTTTCCAAAATGGCTTGAGCTTTTGGGCTAATTACATCATGTGCTTTATAAACCACTTATCTCATGTTATTAATGGACTAGGACATATTTGCCTCACACATTCTTTCTATGAAAAAAGTGGTATTATTATCCTAAAAAAATTCATTACCTTCTCCCGATATACCACTTTAGAAATAGCCAAAATTATTAAAATGTTTCTCTTGAAACACCTGTAGTTCTTTTCCCATTAGTGAAATCAGCTCCTAGAGGAGTACTGAACTCTTAATATGAATACTGATCATAACATCCTTCCTCCTTTCCTTTCTCACAGCCAGAAGTGAGAAATAAAAATATTTGAATTTTAATCTTTTGAAAATAAAATAAAATTTTTCATGATGCCAATGAAATTAACTGTAATAAAACAAAAAAAATAATGAAAGTACAGGAAACATATTGACAATACTTATAAATATTTAATTTTTGTGAGAATGAGGAAAACAAAATTAACAGGACACTAAGATGTACTAATGGATGTTAAACATGAAAAACACTATCCTCATTTATAATAAGATTAATATAAATTAAATTTCTGTGAGATAAATCTGTCACATGGATAAAGAATTTAAAGGTTAACAACAAGCAGTGAGGTTAGACGTGTGAAGAAAGGAGTGCTCACACCTTGTTGATGGGAACACAATGAACACAGCTCCTGTGGAGGATAACTTGACTACATAGAATTTGAAAATGTACGTTTTCAGTTCTAGTTTTACTATGAACATCATAGGAATCTAGTTCTGAATTTTAACCTCTTCCCTGTGGAGAATATAGCTGATTTATATTTATATTTGTCCCAGCAAATTCTATCTTTATCTCTGGACAATCTTGTCTTTGATTCTAGGCTAAGATATGGGAAATGGGATTTTTATGTGTTGTTTAAGTTTCAAAAATCTCCTGACTACCCCAGGATCAGTTGGTTCACTGAAATTTTTCAGTGATCTAGCCAGTTATATAGACTGATGTGACTATATAAATAGACAGGAATTTAAAAAAAAGAAAGAAAAAGAAAATAGAAATTTCTGTCTTGAGCACTCAAGTGGTGAGATTTCTTGTGCAGACCTGATGGTTCAATCCAGAGACAAGGCCTGGCCTTGAGTGACTAGGGACTGGTAGGCCTGGCCTGCACTCTTTCTCTTGCTGCGCTGCATCCCTTACCTTGGATAACATCTGCATGTGAGTATGTACTGCATAGTCTGGTGAGTCATTTCAAATGTTAGTACATGTGAACATTTACAATCACCTAAAAACCACTGAGGGAAAAACAGGATAAGAAGTAAAACCCCCCAAATACATTTTCAATAAAATTAAGAGACAGAAAATTCAAGTGCTTATGAGTACTGCCAGATAGGCGGTTGGTAAGCTATCTTTGGAAAGAAGAAGAGATGCTCAGAGGAGTTGAATATATATCAAATATTTGTGTGTTACTGAGAGAGAACCAATCTATGAGGGAATGTCTATAAGCAGGAACCTAATTAAATAGTTTCCCCTTCTCTGGGGTGTGTAAAGAAGGTTCTGAAAGTGTTACTGTCACATGAATAAGCAGATGATAATGTCAAGCAGTTCGCCGAAATACAGATGGGAATGTGTATAATAAAACTTCTCATTTCAGTGGGATAAATGTTAGCATAAAGTGGGGATGGTTACTGGGTGCTTAAATATGGTTAAATAGCACGAATAGTATTTGATAGTACAAGTACAACAGAGTGACTACAGTCAAGAATAAGTGATGATATACTATAACTAAAGTAGTGGAATTAGAATGTTCCTAACACAAAGAAATGATGAATGCATGAGGTGATGGTACCCCAATTATCTTGATTTGATTAATAAACATTGTATGCCTGTATCAAAACATCACATGTACCCTGTAAATATATACAACTAAGTACCCATAGTAATTAAAAATTAAAAAAAAAATAGAAACAACAATGGGAAAACTAAATAGCCATTGGATAAAAAGAAGGAAGGGAGGAATGAAGGAAGGAAGGAAAGAGGAAAGGAGGAAAGAAAAAAGGGTTAAATTGTATTTATATATTATAATAATATAGACCAGAAGAAAGCTCCAAAGTGATAAGTGATTTTAAATGTAAAATCATATAAATACCAGAAGAAAATTTGAGTTAATTGATTTATTACCTTAGCTTGAAAGAATCAATTTAAATATTAAATTTAAATATTTAAATCTCAATATTACTCAAAATCCTGAAAATGTATATTTTAAAAAGACAACTATATAAAAATAAATACTTCTACATGAACAAATCATCATAGCAAAGTCAGAAAATAATGACAATCTGGAGAAAAATGCAAAGCATCATAGACAATAAAATTTCTCTTACTCATATTTAAAATCTTTTAGAAATTAAGGAGGAAAAGATGATATAACAGAAAAAAACAGCCAAAGATATGAAAACAGTTCATAGAATATAAAAGGTCAATGACTTTTAAACATATAAAAAGAGAAATCAAACTCAGACATAATAAGAAAAGTTCAAATAATAACTACTCAGATATACCATTTCTCTTCATTTCTCTCCATTGAAAAAACCCTTTGTTTGTGTTGTAACAGACTTTTCCATCTGTTTGTATAATCAAAAAATGATATCTTAATATCATCTAATATTGTGTCTTATTATATTTTACTTCATGCTGTAAATATTAGATAATATGCTCTTTTTTCTCTTTACTAGATATTCAATTCTTCAAAGACAAGAAAATTCTCAAAACACATATTGCTTTTTGATTCTTAAACATAATTTACAATAACTAGAAGTAAGCTCATGAAATTCCTTCACTCTTCAGTTTTAATGATTTTTTTCCAATTTTTATACCTACAGCTAATTTCTACAGATGTGAACTACTTAGAATGACACTAATTGACACACATATAAAATCTGTCAAAGCAATTATAATCAAAAAAATCCTTTCATTGCAAGACAAGTTTGTTTCTGTGTTAATGGATCAAGTGGAAAAATGAAGGCTAGAATGTAAAATTAGAGGGTAAAAAGAATGAGAAAATGTATGAATGCATGAAAGGGCAGAGTTTGCTGCAAAAGCAGACATATCTAGCTGGTCAAAAGGAAAAATAAAATGTTGCAGAGTTTAGTACAAAGGCAATTTTTCCTATTAAAAAATTTGAGATCTAATACTAAATATAATACATCTATAAACTTGTACTTAATCTCTGACTCTGTTTCTCCTGCTTTAAAAAATAAATAATAATACTAAACTTGAATGGCTGATAGCAATAAGCTTTTATTGGCTCAGGTGTAACAAAGTGATTTCCAAATTTCTTTGCCACTAATAGTATTGTTACCTTGTTACTCCAGCTGATATGGACAATATGTTTTCAAAAGGAAATACAAAATATATAAAAATATTTTTGTTGAAAAAATCATGAACAATTTTTTTCATTGTATTTACTAAAGTCTTAAAAATTATACTCTGAAGTGTTGACAAAACCTGTAAGTCAATCTGGATTTATGACTATTTTAGTACTGAGCAGAATGACTGGTTCACTAATATAAGGTTACAATGTGTTGTGCTTTGGGTAGCATGTGTGTGCTTGTGTATAAATGAGTAACATCTGGGAATGGATGTATTTCCCTAATGCAGACACATTCCTTGAAGGTTTTTGTTTACTTTTTTTGTCTGTGATCTAACCTTTTTTCTAAGGTCATAATTTGAAAAAGTTAAAAGCCATATTTCTGTTTATATGTGCTTTTGCCTTTGATGTTTAGTGTCTTGTTAGATAATTTTTTACTTCTCAGTGGGATTCAGGTATTGAGCAGTCAGCTTTTCCTGGCACCCACTCCCATCAGTTGCAAAAATGCCTCCTGTTTTCTCTCATGTGTATCATACACCTGCCATGATCCAGTCCCACTCCCAGACTTCTTCAGTACTGACACCTGGGCTCGTGGATTGGCCTCAACTTCTGTTCTGAAAAAGTACGTTGGAACAGGGGTACATGGCCCACAGAAAAGTTCTCCCTGATTTCATCTGACTCCTGATAAATAATACTATAACAAATACCACAAAGCATGTCTTCTATCTGCAACATGAATTTTGCCAGGCAAATATAAAATATTAAATTGCTAGATAGTAAATAAATAAAAACCTTATTTTCCAGCTCAAAAAAATTGAAATATAAAATCTTATTTTAAAAATTACTATGGAAATCATTTATCAAATCTTAAATATAACTAAATAATAAGATTTGGTATTTAGTAGTATTCATCACAGCTTAGTATTTTTTCAACTATTTTATATTATTTATTTAATTTTTTTTTGAGACAGTCTCCTTCTGTCACCTTGGCTAGAGTCCCATCGCATCAGCCTAGCTCACAGCAACCTCAAACACCTGGGCTCAAGCGATCCTCCTGCCTCAGCTTCCCAAGTAGCTGACACTACAGGCATGTGCCACCATGCCCAGCTAATTTTTTGTATTTTTAGTAGAGATGGGGTCTTGCTCTTGCTCAGGCTGATCTCAAACTCCTGACTGCAAGCAATCCTCCCACTTTGTCCTCTCAGAGTACAAGGATTACAGGCTTGGCCCTTTTTTCAATCATTTTAATTTATACATAATTTAATAATTTTAAAGATTCACATTATCTTTATGTCTCTTGCAGTTAAAGAAAAATAAAATTCTAATAATTATTAACTTTTTATTAATTGCAAAATATTCTTCAAGGTAGTTGTAGTTTATATGAGCTTATAGATGCTTAGGACAGCCTGTTTAAAAAATATTATAATTTTTAAAATATGATTTACTTTGGATTAGACATTGTATTTGTTGTCTTTTTAATGTCTTGATGATTAAATAAATATATTGTTACCAATATGTTTATCTTCAATAAAATTACACATTTCCATAATTACTAACTCTTCAAAAGCAAAAACTGGGCATCTTGTGTGAGTTTCTCAGTAAATTGAAAATTTTCTTTAGCTGGCAATATGGCCATTTTCAAACAGAAATACAGATCAACAGCTATTCAGGGTTTTAGGAATGGTTGTGATATTTCGTCAGTGTGAACAGAAGTGAAGAAGGAAAATAAACTTTTATGTCTTGGTTGCCTTAACAGTGCTTTAGATTTGGCATACGGTCTTATGATGCACCCACTTTTTTCCCCTGCCTATTCTTGCATACACTTTTAACTGATTTACTGATAGATTTTGTATTTAATTCATGACAAATCACAGGAAAGAAAAAAATATTTAGGTGATCTGTCCTATGACAAAAACTGTTAAAAATCACATACTGTTAAAATTTTGGAAATAATGGAAGAAATGTGGAGAGAAAAGAGAAAAAGTATAAAAATAAAGTGAAGTAAAGGAAAGGAAAATAAAAGGGGTAGGAAGCCAGGAATGGAAAGTAAAAGGGAAATAAGATTACATTCAAATTCATTAGTGGGGTTAGAAAAAAACAAAGAACAAATTTGAATTTGTCTGAAAGAAACTTCATGTCCAGCAAAATACACAAGAGTATTCATTTTGCAATTCATCTTAAATATTCTGCCAACAGATTTTTGTATGCAGTTATTATCCATTTAGTCAATATAAATGCCATATACATAATGGCACAAAACTTATTTTTCTTCTACTCATTTTGTCTGACCAGCTTGAAGAAATAAAGTGCTAGGGGTATTAAGTCAGCTGTGAATCTTGATGTATCTGCTTAATACATGGGAAAAAGCACTCTGAATTAGGAATTAGGAAATAATATTTGGAATAAAAATACTTTTCTTAAAATGAATAGGTTTATAGATTCAAAAGAGTTTGGGCTTGAAGTAGACATTTTTAATCAAAATAGGCCTTTAATATCAGAATGGACAGAGTTAGAATCTGAATCTCATAGTCCTCTATTTCAGAAATTTTCAAACTATGACCTATGGGCCAAAGCCAAACTTCCACCTGTTTGTTTTGTTTTTGATGATTTTTTTTAATACTGCCTTATGCAACTGTTTACATATTATGTGTGACAGCCTTTCTGCTACAGCTGTGTAGTTTAATAGCTGTGGTAGAAACTATATGACCCACAAAGCTAAAACAATTTACTATTTGACCCTGTAAAGAAAAAAATTATTGACCTCTGTATTTACTTAGAACATACATTATAATTCTAGCTTCAGCTTGAATACAATGTCTCCTAAGATTTTTTTTGCAATTGTGACTGCCAACCCTGTTTTTTGCAACTATAAAATGCCATATGATTGCAGATATACCATTCACTGCTTACCACTAATATTTCTCTCTTTATTTGGCAACTACGTTGCAAGCACTGTGAAGACTGAAGCTATACTTCTTTGATATTTATTTATAAAGCCCTCATTATAAGTACTATATAATTGAGAGATACTATGAGCCACACATCATCTGATTTCATAGGACCAAGTATATGTGATAAATAACGTTAAGTCATCAATTCATGAAAAAATTTGTCATTAGATAAAAGCATCATTTTTAGTTTTTCTACATATGCCCCAATACATTTTTTGTCATTTGTTACTGTATTTTCATTAACTGAGATCAAAGAACATATTGGCTGTAAGCATTAACTGTGTATTATTACTGATAAATTAACCAACTAAAATCTTGGCAACCTCTCCATTAGGACAATTTACTAGAATTCTCATTCTTGACTAAATGAATTAATGTAAAGGGGTCTTTACTAAAACAAACATTTAACATTTTGATTTTATAAACTTGCAGGAAAACAATGACATAAATTGTGAAAAGGATAATGTATTATTTTTCAGAAAATAATACATGATAAATAGGAAAATTCCAGCATTTCTTCTAGTATTCCACAAACTTGGTGATGAAATATTAACTAGGACTCATCAATCCAAAGACTGCACAATCCAGAAGATTATATTATGGTGAAGTTTCATAACGTGAACCCATCCATGCATCCACCAGCACTCAGATGAAAAAACAAACATTACCAGATCACATCCTAAATGATCACTAATTTCCCCTTCCAGTAAGGTTTCAGTTGAGAAGTCTGGGGTTACTCAAATCGGCTTTCCTTTGTAAGTAACTTGCTTCTTTCGCCTTACAGCTTGTAGAAGGGTCTCTTTTGTCGATATTTTGGTCAATCTGATGACTACTTGTCGTGGTGTCTTCCTATTTGCATTGTATCTCCCGGGGGGTCCTTTGAGCTTCTTGTACTTGGATATCTAGCTTTTTAGCAAAGCCTGGGAAATTTTCCTCAATTATGTCTTCAAATAGCTTATCCAATCCTTGAGTTTTTTCTTCTTCCCCTTCTGGAATCCATAACACCATCAGGTTAGGTTTCTTCATATAATCCCACATTTCTTGTAAGCTTTGCTCTTGTTTCTTATTTTTCTGCTCTATCTTTCTAACTAACTTATTTGATTTGAAGGTGTTATCTTCAATCTCTGAGATTCTTTCTTCTGTTTTGTCTACCCTGTTTTTGAGGCTTTCCACTGTGTTTTGTAGTTCCCTGAGTAGATTCTTCATTTCCAAAAGCTCGGTTTGATTTTTCTTTAAAATTTCACTTTCTTTAGTGAATTTTTCTTCCAAGTCCTAGATTTTTTTATGGTTTCTTTGTGTTGGTTATCCAATTTTTCTTGAATATCATTGAGCTTTCTTACAATCCATGTTTGAAATTTTTCTTCTGTCATTTTAGAGTTCTGAGTTTGGTTAATATCCATTGCTTGAGAGCTGATGTACCTCTTTAGGGGAGTGTATTCCCTTTGATTCTTCATACTTGCAGAATTCTTTTGTTGAGCCTTCCCATTTGGATTAGCTGTTGTGTTTTTTTACTCATCTCTATGGTATCTTGATCTGCCACTTGGGGGAGCTCTTCCACCATAGTTGGAAGACTACTCCTGATGGGAGGGGTTACTGGTGGAGCCTATTGTGGCTACTTGTGGGGGATTTGTTCCTTGACCACGGAGTTCCCTGTTAATAGCTGACAAGGTGGGGGGAGATCCAGCCCCAGTGTTTTGCTCTACTGAGTGACCCAAGCAGATCTAAAGAGCAAAGTCATTGGGTGGTCAGCTATTGATCTGTGCCAAGTCCTGGCAGATTCACCCTAGTCGAAGAGAGAAAATGGCTTTTCTTATCTTACCCAACCTCCAGAGGTGGAACCTACCACTTTCAGCACTAAAGATGCTGGCTAGGGGGAGGGGGCAGTTCCCCAGTCTCCCCAGTGCCTCAACGCCCCAGCAGCTATAAGTCCTACCACCAGTGTTAGCCTCCTCAGGCCAGATACCACAATGACTAAAGAGAGAAAAAATGCAACAAGGTCCAACCCAACAGAATGAACAGAAATCTGCCCCATCTATCAGTTCTATCAATAAATGTGAATGGCTTAAACTCCCCACTCAAGAGACATAGACTGTCTGAATGGATAAATAAATACAAGCCAAGTATTTGCTGTTTTCAGGAAACACACCTAACCAGCAAGGATGCAAATAGACTAAAAATAAAGGGGTGGAGAACAGTATTTCAAGCAAATGGAAGTGAAAAGAAGGCTGGCATGGCAGTTTTGATTTAAGATAACTTAGTTTTTAAACCAAGAAAAGTAGGGAAAGACAAAGAGGGACATTATATAATGGTGAAGGATAGAGTTCAACAAGACGACATATCGATTTTAAATATATATGCACCCAATTTAGGTGCACCCAGATTCATAAAGCAAACCTTACTTGATCTAAACAAATTGATAAACAATAACTCCATAATAGCTAGGGATTTCAACACCCCACTGACTGCACAGGACAGATCCTCCAAACAGAAAATTAATAAAGAAATAATGGACTTAAAAAAAACTCTAGATCAATTGGGCCTGACTCACATTTATAGGACATTCTACCCAAAATCCACTGATTATATGTTCTTCACATCAGCTCATGGAACATTTTCTAAGATTGACCATATCCTAGGACACAAAGGAAGTCTCAAAAAATTTTAAAAAATAGATATTATACCATCGATCTTCTCAGACCACAGTGGAATAAAAGTAGAAATCAACCCTAACAGAAACTCACATTTCTACACAAAAAAGTGGAAATTAAACAACCTTCTGCTAAACAATTACTTCATAAATGAGGAAATCAAGATAGAAATCAAAAAATTCTTTGAACTTAATGATAATGGAGATACAAGTTCTCAAATCCTCTGGTACACAGCTAAAGCAGCACTGAGAGGAAAGTTTATTTCCATAAATGCCTATATCCAAAAGTCCGAAAGATCACAAATAGACAACCTAATGAATCAACTCAAAGAGCTGGAAAAAGAAGAACAGACCGACCCCAAACCCAGCAGAAGAAGTGAAACTAACAAGATCAAATCAGAACTAAATGAAATTGACAACAGGGAAACTATACAGAAGATTAATATAATAAAAAGTTGGTTCTTCTAAAAAATAAACAAAACTGACACACCTTTGGCAAGACTAATGAAAAGCAGAAAAGAGAAATCTCTAATAAGCTCCATTAGGAACAAAAAAGGAGGTATTACAACTGATGCCACAGAGATATAAAATATAAACTATGAATACTACAAAAACCTTTATGCACACAAACTGGAAAATGAGGAAGAAATGGACAAATTTCTAGAAACCCACAGCCTCCCTGGGCTCAACCAGGAAGAAATGGAATTCCTGAACAGACCAATATTAAGAGCCAAAATGGAAACGGCAATCAAAAAACCTTCCTAAAAAGAAAAGTCCCAGACCAGATGGTTTCCACCTGAATTTTACCACACCTACAAAGAAGAATTGGTTCCTTTCCAACACAACATATTCCTCAACATGGAGAAGGAAGGTATCCTTCCCGAATCATTTTATCAAGCCAATATCACTTTAATACGAAAACCAGGAAAGGATAAAATAGAGAAATAAAACTACAAACCAATATCCCTTATGAATATAGATGCAAAAATTCTCAACAAAATCCTTGCTAACCAAATCCAGGTGCTCATCAAGAAAATAATTCAACATGACCAAGTTGGCTTCATCGCAGGGATGAAAGGATGGTTCAACATACACAAATATATAAATGTAATTCACCATATAAATTGAAGCAACAAAAAAAAAAACACTACATGATCCTTTCAATAGATGCAGAAAAAGCATTCGACAAAATTCAACACCCTTTTATGATAAGAACACTTAACAAAATAGGCATAGAAGAGACTTACCTAAAAATGATACAAGCCATATATGACAGATGCATAGCCAACATCATATTGAATGGGGAAAAGTTGAAAGCATTCCCACTTAGAACTGGAACCAGGCAAGGTTGCCCACTATCTCCACTTCTATTAAACATAGTGCTGGAAGTCCTGCCTATACCAATCAGACAGGTAAGTGGAATTAAAGGCATCCAAATGGGGACAGAAGAGATCAAACACTCACTCTGTGCTGATGATATGATATTATATTTAGAAAATCCCAAGGATTCAACCAAGAGACTCCTGGAATGGATAAATGAATTTAGCAAAGTCTCAGGATACAAAATCAATACATACAAATCAGAGGCATTCATATATGTCAATAACAGTCAAATTGAGAACCAAATCAAAGACTCAATACTCTTCAAAATAGCAACAAATAAAATAAAGTACCTAGGAATATACTTAACTAAGGAGGTAAAAGACCTCTACAGGGAGAACTATGAAACACTGAGGAAGGAAATAGCAGAGGACATAAACAAATGGATATCCAAACCATGCTTGTGGGTCGGCAGAATCAGCACTGTTAAAATATCTATACTACCCAAACTGATCTACAGATTAAATACAATCACTATTAAAATACCATCATCATTTTTCACAGACATAGAAAAAATAATTTTACGCTTTGTATGGAAACAGAGGAGACCCCATATAGCAAAAGCAATCATAGGCAATAAAAAGAAAATGGGAGGTATCAATATGCCAGACTTCAAACTACACTAAAAAGCTATAGTAATTAAATCAGCTTGTGATTGGCACAAAAATAGGGACATTGACCAGTGGAACAGAACTGAGAACCCAGGTATAAAACCATCCTTATATAACCATATAAACTTTGGCAAACCAGACAAAAACATACACTGGGAAAAATAATCCTTATTCATTAAATGGTGTTGGGAAAACTGGATAGCCACATGTAGAAGGCTGAAGCAGGACTCACACCTCTCACCTCTCACAAAAATCAACTCATGCTGGGTAACAGACTTAAATCTAAGGTATGAAACTATTAAATTCTAGAGAAAAACTTTGAAAATACTCTCCTAGACATTTGTCCTAGGCAAAGGATTTATGAAGAAGACCACAAAGGCAATCACGGCAGTAACAAAAATAAATAAATGGGACCAGATCAGTTGTAAAAGCTTCTGCACAGCCAAAGAAACAGCCATGAGAGCAAACAGACAACCTACAGAATGGGAGAAAATTTTCACATCCTACGCAGCTGATAAGGGGCTGATAACTAGAATCTATTTAGAACTCAGGAAAATCAGCAAGAAAAAAATCAAACAACCCTATCAAAAAGTGGGCAAAAGACATGGACAGAAATTTTTAAAAAGAAGTCAGAATAATGGCCAACAAACATATGAAAAAACGCTCAACATCTTTAATATTTAGGAAATGCAATTCAAAACTGCAGTGAGATATCAATTATTCCCAGTAAGAATGGCCTTTATCAAAAAGTTTCAAAATAATAAATGTTGGCATGGATGCGGAGAGATATCAACACTCCTACACTCCTGGTAGGACTGTGAACTAGTTCAACCTCTGTGAGAAGTAATTTGGAGATACCTTAAAGCGATACAAGTGGATCTACCATTTGATCCAGCAATCCCACTACTGCTCATCTACCCAAAAGAACAAATGACACTCTACAAAAAAGACACCTGCACTCAAGTGTTTATAGCAGCACAATTCACAATTGCAAACTTGTGGAAACAACCCAAGTGCCCATCAATTCATGAATGGATTAATAAAATGTGGTATATGTATACCATGGAGTACTATTCAGCTCTAAGAAACAATGGTGATATAGCACCTCTTGTATTTTCCTGGATACAGCTGGAACCCATTCTACTAAGTGAAGTATACCAAGAATGGAAAAACAAGCACCACATGTACTCACCAGGAAATTGGTATTAACTGATTGGCACCTAAGTGGACATATAGGAATAACATTTATTGGGTGTTGTGCAGGTGAGAGGGAGACGGAGGGGATGGGCATATACATATATAATGAGCGAGATGTGCGCTGTCTGGGGGATGGTCATACGTGAAGAAGCTCTGACTCAAGAGGAGAGGGGGTCACAGCAATATACGTAACCTTAACATTTGTACCCCCATAATATGCTGAAATAAAAAAAAGAATGAAGAGAAACAGCTATAAAAAAATAGTGGATGTGTATTTCATTTCCTCAATACATTTACCAGCTCTTGGTATTTTCTGTGTTTTTAATTTTAGCCATCATATTGAGTTATAATGAATCTCAATTTGTTTTTTACATTCATTTGTTTCTAATGACTAGTAATATACATATAGGTTTCTTGTCATACCTTTATTTTGCTAATTTTTGTTGGGTTATTTACCTTTTCTTATTAATATGTTGAGATTGTTTATATTTTAGGCTAAGAGTATTTTATTGAAAAGATATATAGCTTTATCTATAGCTATTTTCAAGTAGTTTTTTCCAAAGTTTGACCTATGTATTTGTTGTCATAAAATATCTTTGATGAGCCAAAATTCTTATTCTTAACATAGTCTAATTTATTATGTTTTCCTTATGTTTGATACTTTTCAAGTCCTGTTTAAAAAATATTTCCTGCTCCAAGATTTTAAAGATATTTTCCTAGGTTTTATTTTCTAAAAGATAACTGTTTTCTTTCACACTGTAACCTATCTGGAATACACTTTTATGTTTAGTGTGAGGTATGGATCACAATACATTTTTCCATGTGGCTATTAAAAAAAGCCAGCAACATTTCTTTAAAATACCACTTTTTTCTTCTCACTTTACAGCACTGGCAGGTTTGTCACTTGTCACGTAAACATATGATGTGTGCCTATCTATTTTCACTTTGTTTTCATTTCATGGCCATTTTAAAAGCTCTTGTTCTGATGTCTCACTGCCTTATTTACCAAAGGTTTATAATAGACTTGATATCTGGTAGTAGATTATGGTGATACTAACAATCGTTTTAACAAACATTCTTGCCTTATGTAATTTTATCTTATGTTATTAAGTGAACGAAGAGCTTTATCTTCCTGGTAAACATTATAGCATTAAATAATGACTATCTCACTTGTAATATTTACTGTCTTAATTCAATTTTGCCCTAATTCATACGCTGATATCAAGATGTAATAGAAAACAACTTCAGCTTTGAGAAAATTTTTGCGTGGAAATGCTTTATGTAAAATACAATGCCATGGTCATACTATATAACTGAAATAAGTCTAGGGATAGTTACCGATTATCCCAGATCTTTTCACTTACACATGCCATTTTGTGATGCTATCTTCAGAACAGTACCTTTGAGGTTTCTGCAAAATCACATATCTGTCTTAGGCATGCTCATATGTACTCTGACATGGCTTGAAACCAAAGTCATTAATATGCATTTTGATTCCCATCTATGAGAAATTGTTTGTTCCTAGACTTGGGGAGCAATGCAAAGGAAGCTCTGAATTTGTATTTCCTTATAGCTAGAAAGAGATTAGAAGACGTAGTCACATCTGGCAAACTTCAAATTTATAATAAAAACCTGTTGATAGACTAGATGGCTACACATCAGAGTTCTACCAAGCATACAAAGATGAACTCATACCTATACTACAGAAACTATTCCACACCATTGAGAAGGATGGTATCCTTCCTAACTCATTCTACGAAGCCAATATCTCCTTGATACCAAAGACAGGAAAGGGTGCAACAAAAAAAGAAAATTACAGACCAATATTCCTCATGAATATAGATGCAAAAATCCTCAACAAAATTTTAGTAAATAGAATTCAGCAGCACATCAAAAAAAATAATTCACCATGACCAGGTGGGCTTTATTCCAGGGATGCAAGACTGATTCAAAATATGCAAGTCTATAAATGCAATTCGCCTCATAAATAAAAACAAGAACAAAGACCATATGATTTCCTCAATAGATGCAGAAAAAGCATTTGACAAAGTCCAACCACCTTTATGATAAAACCTCTTAACAAAATAGGCATAGGCGACTCATACCTTAAATTTATCAAATCCATTTATGACAGATCCACTTCCCATATCATTCTGAATGGGGAAAAATTGAAATCATTCCCTTTTCTAACCAAACTAAACAAGGATGCCCACTATCTTCTCTTCTATTCAACATAGTGCTCGAAGTCCTAGCTATAGCACTCATGCAATAGAGGGGTATTAAGGGCATCCAAGTGGGGGCAGATGAAATCAAACTCTCGCTCTTTGCCAATGATATGATATTATACCTACAAAACTGCATAGATTCATCCAAGAGACTCCTAGATTTGATAAATAAATTTGGGAAAGTTTCAGGTTACAAAATCAATATACACAAATCATAAGCATTCATATATGCCAAGAATCATCAAGACAAAACTCAAATAAAAAACGCAATGTCTTTTACTAAAGCCCCAAAGAAAATTAAATATCTAAGAGTATATTTAATGAAAGATACGAAACATTTATACAAGGAGAACTATGAAACACTAAAAAGAGAAATTGCAGATGATGTAAACAGATGGAAAAATCTACCTTGTTCATGGATTGGTAGAATCAATATCATTAAAATGTCAATATTACCTGAAGTGATCTACAGAATTAATGCAATCCCCATCAAAGTACCACCGGCATTCTTTACACATCTAGAAAAAATAATTCTTCACTTTGTATGGAACCAGAGAAAACCTCGTATAGCCAAAGTAATCTTAAGTAGAAAGAACAAACTGGGAGGCATCAGTCTTCCTGACTTCAAGCTGTACTATAAAGCAATAATAGTTAAATCAGCCTGTGACTGACACAAGAACAGAAGCATCAACATTTGGAATAGAATTGAGATTCCAGAGATGAAACCATCTGCATATGGTAACATAATCTTTGATGAAGCAGACAAAAATATACAATGGGGAAAAGAATTTCTCTTCAATAAATGGTGCT
>VBSM01002937.1:30529907-30541642 GCA_008086735.1 Cheirogaleus medius
CATATATGAATGCTTATGATTTGTGTATATTGATTTTGTAACCTGAAACTTTACAAAATTCATTTATCAAATCTAGGAGTCTCTTGGATGAATCCATGGGGTTTTACGGGTATAATATCATATCATTGGTGAAGAGCGAGAGTTTGATTTCATCTGCCCCCACTTGAATGCTCTTAATACCCCTCTATTGCCTGATTGCTATGATAGCTAGGACTTCCAGCACTATGTTGAATAGAAGACGGGACAATGTGCATCCTTGTCTAGTTCTGGTTTGAAGAGGGAATGGTTTCAGTTTTTCCACATTCACAATGATATTTGTAGTGTGTTTGCCATAAATGGATTTGATAAATTCAAGGTTTGAGCCGATTTTGTTAAGGGTTTTTATCATAAAGGAGTGTTGGACTTTGTCAAATGCTTTTTCTGCATCTATTGAGAGAACCATATGGTCTTTGTTCTTGTTTTTATTTATTAGGCGAATTGCATTTATAGACTTGCATATGTTGAACCAGCCTTACATCCCTGGAATAAAGACCACCTGGTCATGGTGAATTATTTTTTTGATGTGCTGCTGAATTCTATTTGCTAAAATTTTGTTGAGGATTTTTGCATCTATATTCTTGATGGATATTGGTCTGTAATTTTCTTTTTTTGTTGCAGTAATGAACATAGTTTTAAAAATGCATAATCACATAAGAAAAAAAACCAAGGGGAGTGGGTAAAAATAATAAAAATACCAACAAGAAAAATAATTCTAGGTTGAAAGCAGAACTAGTGACTATTATTAGAACATTAGTGACTATTATTAGCACAACTTATGTTTTGTAAATGGGAATGATAATTTTCCATATCTTACATTTCTTTCTATGAAAATGAGACTTTTTTCCCTAAATGCTCTTTTGCCCATTCCATACTTTTTCCCAGAGAGTTGGAGTGGATTACATAATTTCTTAAGTGGATGGAACTAATTTGCAAATCAATATTACTGAGCCCAGGCACTGGATATCTCTCCCTCTCTCTCTCGATAAGCATCAGGCAAGCATTGATCTGGGTCTGCAGCACTAGGTAGAATTGTATAAGATCTATCTAGGCACAGGAGTCTCCTCACTGATTTGGAATGTCATGCCAAAACATACAATAACTAGCTTCTGCAGAGTAATACTATGGTATTTTGTTCTATTCATGACAGTTTTGCCCTATTTCAATTGGTTGAAAACCTGAGTGAGCAACAGAATGGTTATCCTGCTTCATCAATGATTTTTTATTTTATCATAAATACAGATTAAATTGTATTTTAAAGGTTACTTTTACATATTTTTTATATTGACTCTTTAATTCCCTTTTATATGTCCCCCTTGTAAACAGGAATAATAATAACAATAATAGAACTTTTTAAGCTTGTTTTATATATATACACACAGAATACATGTATACACACACACACAATCCCATTAGGCAGAAAGATACAGAAAGTTTAACGAATCTTTTCTGGATCACAGAGCTAGTAGGTGGTAGCATAGTGATTTAAACTGAAGCAGTCTGATTCCAAAGTTCATGCTTTTACAATTTCTTCTATGTCTCATGCAGATTTTTTGCTGTTTCTTTTTTAAAATTACATATAATACAAAACAAAATAAAAGTTCTTCTGTTTTTAAAATAAGTGAAAGTCAGTATGTTTTTTCCAATTAGAGAGGTTGTACTTTGTATTACAGGTCAAGAGTCAGAGTTAAATGATTCTCATAATATAAAGAGATTTCTGAAAGAGTATTTAATATCAAATAATTATTGAAAGTATTTGTTTTATATTTTAACAGTATTTCATGTACCATAATATCTACTTTTGTACAAATACAAAAATATAGATTTAAACTCAATCAGTAAGTTGCATGAACAAAAATGCAAAATACTCTGAACTACTATACTGCCTATTAATTATAAGTGTGTGTAAGAGAGAAAAAGTGAGAGAATTGTTTTTTAAATTAATAAACCAAAAATTAATTTATAAACTAGAATTTTGTTTCTGGCCATGATGGAATAAAACTCCCCAACTTACCCTCCACTATAAACTTCCTGAGTGATTAAATAAAATTGATCCACAATAAATCAAAATATATAAATATAGTATTATCAACAAAATTCATTAAACTGGAGCATAATGAAACAAGGTTTTTAATTATCTAAGAAAATGAATTACATCCTAAAATTCCATATAAGCTAAAATAGCTTTTAAGTATTAGAGTAGAAAAAAAGATCTTTTTAAAACATATAAAGTAAAAAATATTATGCTACTGTTGCATTTTTTTCCATGAAGCTAGTTGAGAATGTATTCTCACAAAGTAGGTGGGTAAACCATGGAAAGAGAAGGCCTGCGGCAGTGTTAATAGGGCACCAGAGTCAGGAGATTAAAGCTTCTGAGATGACAATGAATGGAAATCCAACAACAGCTATACGGGGTTTGGGAAAGTGACCCCCCTATGTTGGAAGAGCAAGAAGGATATAGGAGAAATGTATCCATTACATGAAATTAAAAATTAAATGATAGCAATATGTATGGCAATATATTAAAAATATTTAGTATTGTTTGAGTGTTTAGGAAGGAATTATTGTAGGTACATTGCAAAAAGAAAGGCAAGTATAAACTCAAATTAAAATAAATGAATATTAAGAAGGAAGATTTCTAGTGTAAAACATGGACCAACAGTACAAGTTACAAAATCGAAATGCTATAGTACTAATACAGATGAACTAAAAATTATACTAGGAGCTTGGGCAAGAAGAAATACATTAGGAGAGTGCAGAAAAATGGTGAAAGGAAGTAAACACAAATTACTGGACATTCTGAACATTATAAAGCAAGAAAGAGCAATGTGAGCATATTACTTTAAAATATGGTTAATTATAGAAATAAAATACTGGAAATAATTGAAACTGTTTTAACTGTAGAGAGAGATGGGATACTTTTTGTTATTATTCTGCAGTAATATTTTACTCTTATTTTATTTTATTTTATTTTATGATGGAGTCTTGCTCTGTTGGCTTGGCTAGAGTGCAGTGGCACCATCATAGCTCACAGTAACCTCAAACTTGTGGGCTCAAGCAATCCTCATGCCTCAGCCTCCCAAGTATCTGGCACTACAAGAATGTGCCACCACACTGGACTAATTTTTGTATTTTTAGTAGAGGTGGAGTCTCCTTCCTGCTCAGGCTTGTCTTGAACCCCTAAGTTCAAGCAATCCTCCCACTCAGCCTCCTAGGGTGCTAGGGTTACAGGCATGAGCCACCACACATGGCCAATATTTGACTTTTAAAAAATGAACATATATTGTTTTTATAAAAATTTTAAAAACTTCACAAATTTCAAGATAAAAAGTTTCACTTGATATTATAGATTCTAATGTGTTTTAATTTAATATTTAGTAAATAGCTGCTGCACTCAAAGCATTGTTTTAAAGTATATAAAGGAAATAAAATGAAAAATAGATGTAGAAGAAGAAATTGATAAGAAATGGATACACTATGGTAACATTAGTCTAAATGTGACATTATTGGTCTGTAGTTAAAACATTGTTGTGGTTTAAGTAAGAAAAGTTGCAGAAAATATTGGGGAAAAAAGAGAACTTGTAAAGTAGTGAAAAGCAAATCATGTTGTATGCGTGTGTGGTAGTCAAAATTAAGGTTTGGGGTGTTCATGTGTCTATGAGAGGGCAAGTTACTAAGTATCTAGTGAGAATTCTCTTAAACATGCTATTTGGCTATTAATATTTATATCTACAATTGAAGAGACACATGATTGTAGCATTAAACAGAAACTTTTTTCTGATTAAAAAATCAGTGTATGATTCATAATTGATCAATATTTTCTGAAATTAAATGTATAATTCAAAGAGTTTATATAAGTTGTCATAGAATTATATCTTAAGAATAAATATGTTTTGTTTGACTTAAAGTAATACAAAAATGAATAAAAATCTGTATTAGTTACAACATGATGAATGAGCTCTGATAACATATCAGCTTTTGCATTATAATTAGAAGGTTATCCTTTAACAGTTTTCATTTACTGCTTGAACTGAGCACTGAACATCATTGGATTCAGCACAGTAATGGCCTTAACTTAGTGTGAAAAAGATTTTCATATATATTATAGCTAAAATTTTAGGTAATTAAACAAATGTACATACATTATAGGTAGAGTTTTTTTGAGAAATATAAACAATACCAGAAGTTGTACACATATATTCAAATCATTGCTATTATACAATTAGATTTAAAGTATTTTGATTTTTTTTGGAAAGAAGTGCAAATAACTTTGAAAAAAGTTTGTTATGTTATTTCATAAATAGAATTATGCAAAAATGAAGATTTTAGAGAAAGCAACAATATCAGAAAAGAAAGTTTGTTGGTAAATTATACATGGAATTGTTAAATGACAGAGAACTGAAATTATTGTTTAATTTCATGCATTTTATACAGTATTACTAAGTTTCTTAGAATTACTAATTTATAACACAGAGATAATCTCACAGGAGCCCTCTAATGGTATTGACCTATATGTAAATAAGTGAAAAATTCTGATTATTTTCATAAGCCTCACAAACTATATATTAAAACAAAAGAATCAAGTATTCAGAAAAACTAACTACTCCTTAAGGCAAACAGATTATTGAAAATTGATAGGCTAAGCTTTTGCCCTTTGCTCATTTACTTTGCCAAAAGCTTGGATATTAATCAAACCAAGTATAAAAGGTGCATGAAGATCAGCCAGAGAATTTATTAGCTCTTGAATTGAGACATCAGTCTGTTCAAAGGCTAATTAGACCAATCTGTGATTGTATCAATCCCATATTACTCAGACTAATTATACTAATCATCTAAAATATGTTCATGAAAAACTGCTAATGTATAACCTTGTGGTTTTGAGATGACTTTAGCTCAATTAGGACATGGAATTCATAAAGGATTTACTAAGTGTAGCTTATGATAGAGTAAGATTTTTAAAAAGCAGAAGTATGGATAAGTAGCAGACATATAGATGAAATTGGGTTAGATAACATGATTTCAAAATTTTTCAATTATTAGGAGCTTAGGCAAGAGTGACAGTGTTGGACACAGCTTTGTTTGGAGAGACTGAATGTATATATTAGTACTCAATGTATTTTTCAGGATTCTATGTACATAAATTCCTGTGTGTTTGTGTGCACAGGTACACCTGAACAATCTATGTATGTGGATAATTATTATCAACAATATATGTTAAACTTCGATTAATCCAATAAATGTGTTAAAAATATCTACTATAACAGACAGAGTAATGTTAGATGTTGGCAAACTATGGGCAATAAACAACCATCCTTTGCACTCTAAGAGCACCCAGTTTTCTTGAGGACAGGAATAGACAAAAACATAATAATGATAAATATGGAAGGATTTAAATATCTTATATCCACTATCTTATTTCTATCAATAAGGTAATATGCATTAATATTGAAGGAATACTCTTAACTGGGCTGAAGCTTATAGTCTACAGGAAGACAGTCAGGAAGGGAAAACCACAGCAAGTCAGAACCCCGTGGGTGCTAGCTGAAGCTGGGCTGCCACTCAAGCCATATGAGCCAACAGACCTAATGGTGCTTAAAGTATCACAGAAAAATAGTGTCATTGTTCAGAGCCTTTGACCAACCCCTATAGGTATATCACATCTCAGACCCTTGGGGTTTTGAAGAAAAGCCCAATCATCATATGTGGATAAGTAGGCATTTTTTGAAAGACAGCTTTTGGTTGGTGACTGGACCTCAGCAGAAATTAAATGCTTAATCATAAATCATCAAGTCATAATGCAACTTGAGCTGTCCATCATGAAGTGGGATTTTTCTCACCCATCAAGTCATAAAGGTAGACATACATCGAAACAGGCTGTTATCAAATGGAAGATGAAGTGTAAGCAGGAAGTGAAGGGGAAAAGTAAGTTACATGAGGCAGTGGCCAAAACATCCATTCTCTTCTCTATTTCAGTCTGAACGCATGGCCCTATCAGAAGTTCCCTATAATGAATTGTCTAAACAAGGAAAAATTTGAGCTCAAATTATAGACAATTCCACATAATATGAAGGCACTACTCTAAAGTTGACAGCTGCAGCACTACACCCCCCTTCTTGGGCATTTCTGAAGGACAGTGGTGAAGGGAAATCATCCATGTGGGCAGGACTTAAATCAGAGCAACTTTTATGTTAATTTTTGCTAGAAGGAGGTATGTCCAAATGGCCAAGTTTATATAAATTCATAGGATGTGGCCAATGGTTTGGCTGAATAGTCAGGAACTTGGAAAGCACACAATTAGAATACTGGTGAAAAAAGGGTCTTGGGAAAGGTGTAGATAGGTCTCTCTGAATGGATTCAGAATATGAAGATATTTTTGTTCCAGGACCTGTGTATCACAGGACCATGATTTAAGCAAAGGTATATTTTAATAATCAAGTAGATAACACATTCTGTGGATACCAGTCAGCATCTTCCAATCATTTCTGCCATTGTCCATTGACTCACGAACAAAGGGGCAAAGGTGGCAAAGCCTTAGAAAATTGACTTCTACTTGCCAAGGCTGATCTGAAAATACCCACTGTTGAAGATCCAATATCCCAACCATAGGGAATATCAATGCATCCTGATATGATAACAGCCCCTGGGGTGATCAAGCAGCTATCTGGTGGCAGGTTGATTACATTAGAACACTTTCATTATAGCATGGACCGCAATTTGTCTTTATCAGAATACACAGTTACTCTGGAAATGGGTTCAGTTCACATTATCAAGACTGTCATTTACAATGTCATGATATTCCACACATCCTTGCTTCTGAAAAGGAAATCACTTCACAGCAAATTAGAGGTGACACTGGACCCAGGCTCATGGAGTTCATTAGCCTTACCATTCTTCTCACCATCCTGAAATATCTAGTTTAATGGAATGATGAAATGGCCTTTTGAAGTTTCACTTATGACAACAGCTAGGGGAAACACCTTTTGTGACTGGGGCAGTATCCTCCAGTATGCGGTAAATTCTCTAAGTTAGCATTCAACATATGATGCTGTTTCCTCCACTTACAAAGATTTGCAGATCCAGAATCCAGTGTTAGTAATCAGAGTGGCTCTTCTCACTGTTATTCCTGGTATTCCACTAGCAAAATTTGCTTTCTGTCCATGTGACTTTAGGCTCTATTAGTTAGAGCCTATTCAGGTAGAACTACAGAATGAAGGTTTGGTTCACTTCACCAGGCAGAGATCCACAACTAGTTGAGATGCTTGTTGATAGCAAAGGAAATATGGAATGAGTAATGGAAGAAGCTATAAATAACAGCTATGACCATGTGACCCATAGCAGAATGAGAACTACAATAGTTATGAATAATTTATTTATTTTGATGTAAATATGTGTATAATTACTTCTGTATGTTTCTATCTATATATGTGTGCTTAAATGCTTTGTTTCATCTACAATCCTTTTATCATCTAATATAAAAGTGTTATTAATAGTTAACTTTATATTTCAGTATTTGGGTTACAATGTATTAAAATAAAAGACTTGTGTCTTTTTATGGGGAAGGTGTTCTGGTATATCAGGTTGCACATGGATTAGTTGTGCCATGTTTGCCAGAAGTAAAACTTTATGACTGCTGTTATTTAAAGATTAAGTGTGGTTTAACCACTTCAGTACCAGCGTCGACTATAGTCCACAGCCACAGATGAAGACGCACAGTAACTTTAGCCAAGAGCCATGATATGACTTTTGTAATTTTTCATTTATCAAAGTAAAATCGTGAAAATTTAAAAATAACATAATGAAAACATATATGTATATGATACCTATTCAGATTTACATTACAAGTAAAGCTGCCTGTAAAGTCAAACAAGCTTTCAGTGCTTTCAAGCTTTCCTCATCACACAAGAGCAAAACGGATCCATCGTCAATGCACAGCACACACTACCGTGCGGACTGCGAGTGTCGGCTGTGGGCCAGGCTTCGCGGCCGGTGAGCGCCGGACCCAAGTGGTTAAGGAAATGTGTATGGGTGCCAAATTGCCATAGTGTGGAATGTGAAGGCTTTGTGATGAACCAACTTGGCGAGGCTGAACTGCATCTTGCAGAATTCTCTTTCTACTGTGTTTTCACAAAGTGTGGGAAACAAGAGATATACTCTTGAGAGAATTGTAGGAGGCTACGAAACACTCATATACACACCTCGCAGTGATTCAGTCATACAGTAATCTAGGTGCTGCTGTGAAGGGACTAGTCAGCTCTAAATAAAGTCCTTATTTGATTTACTTTATTATTTTTTCTTTTTTTAATTTCATCATATTATGGGGGTACAGATGGTATTAAGGTTACATATATTGCCCCTACCTCCCCATGCCCCTCTAGTCAGAGCTTCAAGCATGTCCATCCCCCAGGTGGTGACATCGCACTCACTATGTATGTATATGCCCCTCCCCTCCCCCACCTGTCCGACACCTGATAAATATTTTCTTTTTTTTTTTTTATATTTTGGTTACATTTTATATCTTTGCCTCTCCCTAGGAAGGGTTAGAGATATGCCCTTCCGCTCCACAATGCTCACCACATCTCTAAGATCTGGGTCTACCCCCACCAACCCCCCAATCCCTGGTGAACACCACCACCCTTTGAGCACCATAGTGTTAATCAATCAGTACCAATTTGATGGTGAGTACATGTGGAGCCCATTTTTCTGATCTTGTGTCGTCTCACTTTGGATAATGGACTTAAGCTTAATCCAGGATAGTATAAGCAGTGCTAGCTAGCTGTCGTTTCATATAATTGAGTAATATTCCATTGTGAACATATACCAAATTTTAATTATCCACTCATGGGTTGATGGGCACCTGGGTTGTTTCCATGTCCTTGCGATAGTGAATTGTGCTGCCATAAACATTCGGGTTCAGATGTCTTTATAATAGAATGTCTTATGCTCTTTTGGGTAGATGCCTAATAGTCTTATTGGGGGATCAAATGGTATTTCTATTTTTAGCTGTTTGAGGTATCTCCAAATTCTTTTCCACATAGGTTGCACTAATTTGCAGTCCCACAAACAGTGTAAGAGTGTTCCTGTCTCTCCACATCCTCGCCAGCATTTGTTGTTTTGGGATTTCTTGATACCGGCCATTCTCACTGGGGTTTTCATTTGCATTTCTCTAATGATTAGAGATGGTGAGCATTTTTTTACATGTTTGCTGGCCATTATTCTGTCTTCTTTGGAAAAGTTTCTTTTCATTTCCATTGCTCATTTCTTGATGGGGTTTTTTGATTTTTTTCTTGTTAATTCTTTTGAGTTCTAGACAGATTCTTGTTATTAGACCTTTATCAGAAGTGTAGAGAGCAAATATTTTCTCCCATTCTGTGGGTTGTCTCTTTGCTCTAATGATAGTTTCCTTGGCTGTGCAGAAGCTTTTTAATTTGATCAGATCCCATTTTGTTGCTGTGGTGATTGCTTTGGGGGTCTTCCTCAAAAATTCTTTGCCTAAGCCAATGTCTAATAGGGTTTTCCCAACATCTTCTCCTAGGATTCTTAAGGTTTCATGCCTTAGGTTTAAATCTGTTATCCATCTTGAGTGGAGTTTTGTCAGAGGTGAGAGGTAGGTATCCAGATTCATTCTTCTACATGTAGCTATCCGGTTTTCCCAGCACCATTTATTGAAGAGGAATTCTTTTCCCCATTGTATATTTTTGTCTGCTTTATCAAAGATTATGTTACCATATGCAAATGGTTTCATCTCTGGAATCTCAGTTCTATTCCAAACATTGATGCGTCTGTTCTTGTGCCATTCACAGGCTGATTTAAATATTATTGCTTTATAGTACAACTTGAAGTCAGGAAGACTGACGCCTCCCAGTTTGTTCTTTTTTACTTAAAACTGCTTTGGCTATACGTGATTTTCTCTGGTTCCATACAAAGTGAAGAATTACTTTTTCTAGATGTGTAAAGAATGCTGGTGGTACTTTGATGGGTATTGCATTAATTCTGTAGATCACTTTAGGTAATATTGATATTTTGATGATATTGATTCTACCAATCCATGAACAAGGTAGATTTTTACATCTGTTTACATCTTCTACAATTTCTTTTTTTAGTGTTTTGTAATTCTCCTTGCATAAATCTTTCACATCTTTCATTAAGTATACCCCTAGATATTTAATTTTCTTTGGGGCTTGTGTTTTTGATTTGAGTTTCTGTTTGACAGTTCTTGGCATATATGAATGTCTCTGATTTGTGTATATTGATTTTGTAACCTGAAACTTTACCGAATTCATTTATCAAATCTAGGAGTCTCTTGGATGAATCCATGGGGTTTTCTACGTATAATATCATGTCATCAGTGAAGAGTGAGAGTTTGATCTCTTCTGATCCCATGTGGATGCCCTTAAATCTGCTCTCTTGCCTGATGCTATAGCTAGGACTTCGAGCACTATGTTGAATAAAAGAGGAGATAGTGGGCATCCTTGTCTAGTTCCAGTTCGAAGAGGGAATGGTTTCAATTTTTCCCCATTCAGTATGATATTGGTTGTGGGTTTGTGATAAATAGATTTGATAAATTTAAGATATGAGCCATCTATGCCTATTTTACTTTATATCTTTTAAAATTATATCATCCTGGGTGGACTTGATTTAATTAATTGGAAGGGCATTGAAAGTGGGTTGGCTCTTCCTGTGTTCAGAGACTCCAAACATCAGCTCGTGCTCATGAGTTTCCAGCCTAATTATTATTATTTTTTATTTTTTTACCGCATCCCTCCAGCCTAATAATTATTAATATGATTATTTCTTCCTGTTTTCCTTGCTAACTTCTGCTTATATAACCCCCACATTGTGTAAAATTATGCCTTGTAAATATATATATAATGTAATTTATTTATGAGAGCTAAATAACAATTACATTCTACTTTATTTTTATGTTTCTTTAATATTTAATTATTTTTATGTTTATATATGGAATAATTTATAAATATATGGAAAAATGTTACAATCGTTATGATAAATGCTACCCTAATGTCTAAATTATGTGATATGTATCCCATCAATTTTCTGGAAAATTCACATCTTAACAACTGTTGTCTTCCATAGTTAAGGAAACATGACAGAAGAATTAGAAATATTTTATACCTTATGATTATTAGGAGCCCAATATTTGAAGACATTAACAACTAGATATGAATCCTGGCTCTGCCATTAAATAGGCATATATAAAATATATATATAAAAATCTTTGTAAACTTCAATTTTCTCATCAATTATGAAGGGACAATAATTGCAGTGGACTGTAAGATAACTATAATATGTTACTGTTCCTCATATAAGGAAATAAATACATTATCCAATACTTAAACTTGGGCTGACCTTGTGACTTGTTTTGTTCAATGGGAGAGTTTGCAAGTGTGTCCTACAAAGATGCATGAGAAGGACTTGCACTTTGAGGAAAATTTGCTACTCTTGGGATGTGTGCCACTGTGACTGCATGAAAAAAAATTCTATTTAGCCTATTGAAAGATGGGAGATACATGGTCCTTTGATTTCTGTCACTGCAACTAGGAACTAACCAATTTTTGTCTTCTATGAAATTTTCGTCCCAAGAAAGGCAGGATTACATTTTTTCCTAACAGACTGAGCTGGTGTAGTGCATTCTTGGTTATCAAAATACTCACATAGCTTTGGGATTTTCAATTGGTAAATAT
>VBSM01002937.1:30541742-30576817 GCA_008086735.1 Cheirogaleus medius
AAAAAAAATAAAGGTTATTTTAAAAACTTGAAAAAAAAAAACAGAGCCACTGTGGTATTTGACTTCTTGTGCCTGATTTATTTCATTTAACATAATGTTCTCCAAGTTCATCTATGTTGTTGTAAATGACAGAATTTTGTTCTTTTATGTGGCTAAATAGTATCCGATTGTGTATATACACTACATTTTCTTTGCCCATTAATCTGTTCATGGACACTTAGGTTGCAATAAACACAATAGTAGAGATATCTCTTTTAAATATTGATTTTATTTCCTTTGGATATATGTGGGATTTCCACAACATATGGTAGTTCTATTGCTAATATTTTGAAAAATCTCCATATTGTTTTCCACAGTGGTATGTGAGTGCCCCCTTTTCACCATATCCTCACCAACACTTGTTATCTTTTGATTTTTGATAGTATGATTCTAACAGGTATAAGGCGGTATCTCTTATGGTCCTGATTTGTATTTCTCTGATGATTAGTGATGTTGAGCAGTTTTTCATACGTCTGTTGGCTGCTCATATGTTCTTTTTTGAGAATTATCTATTCATGTCTTTTGCCAACTTTTAAAGATATGGTTGTTTTCTTGCTAAGTATCTTGATTTCCTTAAAAATTTTGGATATTAATCCCTTATCAGATGTATAGTTTGTAAATGTGGAATCTAAAGGTGTTGATCCCATAGAAGTAGAAGAGTAGAGTAGTGGTTACCAGAGATGTGGGGGTAGGAGGTAGGGGAGAATGGAGCGATGTTGGTGAGAGAGTATGCAATCACAGGTAGAGAGGAGAAATATAAAAAATGTGTCCAGAATAGGCAAATATAGTATAGGGGAAAAGAAGTAGATAAGTGATTGCCTGGGGCTGTGGTGTGGGGAGAAAGATAGATGCGGTTCAAGGAATAGATGGGAAATGACCACTACTGGTTATGGAATTCATTCCTAATGTGATAAAAATGTTCTAAAGTTGGTTGCGATGATGTTGTGCAACTGCGTGAACATACTAAGAACCACTGGATTATACATTTTAAATCAGTGAAGTATATATGTGAATTACACCTCAATAAAGTTGTTAAACATAATACAGATCCACTGACCAGCAGCTAACTGCAGACACATGCATGAGCTCAACATGACACATTATTCCCAGATAATCTCAGCCTAAATTGCCATTCTCCAGATTGTGATCTAAACAAACAGTTGTATTATGCCATTATTTTTAAATTCTTTATTATGCAGAAAATGCTAACTGATAGAAAAATTAAACATCTGCCAAGGAGGACATAGTAAATATTGTTGTCTGTTTGATTTTAAAAATAGACACGATCATCTGTCAGCTTTTGTTCTGGTCTTCCATTGTCCTTACAGGGACCTTATTAAAATTCTTGAATATTTTATAATAATAAAAACTTAGAAATATATATGAATTCAAATTTTAACCTTACTTATACATAATTATGTTGTTTGATCCTCATCTCAACCCTAAATAGTTGATGCCATTATTTTCTTTTATTTATAAAGAAAGTGAAACTTAGGGAGTTTAAGTGTTTTACAGATAACCTGCTACTGTCACAGCTGGTATTGAGCTAAGATTGCCTCAGTCTAAGCAAGAGCTCTTTCAGTTCCACTCTGACTAGATAATGAATCACAGCATTTAACTTTTGTAAGAAACAATTCATACAAATACGGTCTTCATAACTTCCTGCTTGTTAAAAAAATGTCCATGTCATAAAAATCATATTAAGGCTGAAGGCAGCAGCATATTCCAAGGGTGGAAATTGAGACTGTATGGAACAATGACAATAAATCATTTTCTTTGCTGGAAGACAAGGATTGTCTGGGTATAATAGTGCTTTAAATAGTAGAACTAATTGTATTGAAACTCAGTCTATGCGACTCAAAAAAAGTGAAGGGAAGAGCAGAGATGATCATATATCAATGAGGTAGAAAAATTATCATAGGAATGCTGATAATGCATTTAGATTGATTTTGATGACTTTGAATATGTAATATAGGTGACAATTTTTTAACTTCCAATATAGCACATGTAGTCATTGGTTTACATATCTGAGTTTTTACTACTTTATCTACTCTTTGAGTGTAAAGCCCAAGAATACATTTTTATGTTATTTTGTATAGTACAACACTACCATAAAGTAGTGACTCAAAAATATGTGAGCTGAATGAATTTAATGTTTGACCTATGGTTTTCCACCCTAATCCTAAGAAACTGTGCCTGGAAACAGATCATTTCAGGGAAAGAGACAATTTGGGATTTTCACATATATGGAGCTCTAATGATGGAAAGTACAACAATCCAAGACAATTGTTTAAGTAGCAAACCTTTCTACCATTGTTTTGAAATCTTGTTAGAAAACAATTTTCTATTGTTCTTCACTCGAAAATTGCAGTGATAAACACATGATTTTTCATTTTTTCTTTCTCATACATTATAATTCTGTCCCCTTAAAATACATACACACACACACATAAATATGTATAAAGGTCTACATTCAATGATATCTGACTATAGGTACCTGTTGCAGTTTATAAACGTCCTACTAAAATACAATGTGGATGAAAAGAAAGGATGGAAGTTACATTACCCTCTACAGCTACTTTTAATACTAAATATTTTCAGTAATTGAGCACACTTTTGGAAAACTCAAATAATCGATGGCAATAATGAAACATAATAGGTAGCTTACACATACTTTGCCATGAGAAACAAGTATAAGTGATTATATAATAATGAAGGCTTCAATATCTGTGCAGTAAGGGTAGGAGTGAAATTAAGAGGAATGATATGAAACAAAGTGGAGAATTAAAATGTGTGGATTTTTGCAGTAAATTATTGGAAAAAAATAAGATAAAGATATGTGCAATACAAATAAACCTAGTCATAGATAGAATTAAAATTCTTTCATATCTTTTAGATTAGAAAAAATAAAAATGATAATTTGTTTATATTTTATATAAAATATATATTCAGAAATATATTTAGAAATTAAATGCCTAAATTAACTGTAAAATTAACTAATTATATAGTTTACATATATATCATCCATATATATATCCAATTGTAAAAAATACATTTGAAATTTAGTAAACATTTAATTATACTGAGTTGGCTTTTTGGTGTATCAGTGAGTTCGCATACACATCTGCCTCTGGAACTTTTGTTTCCAATGTTCATTCAAACAATGTTACATTTTCTTTTCAAGTATAGATACATACTTGAAAAGCAAACTTTCCTATGTGAGTGCAATTGTTTATCTCTTTTATATATAAGAGACTTATGATTATTTGACTATGATTTTTTTTGTTTCTTTTTTTTATTTCATTATATTATGGGGGTACAAATGTTGTTAAGGTTACATATATTGCCCTTGCCTCCCCTCCCCCTTCGAGTCAGAGCTTCAAGCATGACTATGATTTTTTTGATTCACAGTGTGTTTATCGAGAAGTAACCCCGTCATAAGTGGATAAGCACCTGTACACGAAATTAAGCCTTTCATAATCTAACAAGGTCAGATGTAGGAAGTGTAGGCCATGGAGAGATTTGGGAAAAATCAGCTCCAGTTTTTGAGGGTAGTTATTATTCCTTGGGGAGTGTAAAGTATATAAATTTGCAAAGACCACCTGGAAAAGTCATCATCATTATATATAAAAAAATTGTCATGGGGTTTTAGAACAATAATCACAATATCAAATGTCTACTGTAGCCTACCGAATGAATATATTGGCATAAGTATAAGAAAAATCAAGTATCCAAAATACAATGTATATTCTTTTTGAGTTTCTGTGCAAAAAAGTAATATGAGATATTAGAAATTGTATTTGAGATTCACCTACTCACCAGTGAAATTCAATTTTTATGAATAGACTATGTTTTATTGAAGTTTTAGGTTTACAAAAAATTATATAGAAAGTACAAAAAGTTCTTACATATGCTCTGACACCCTGTATTCTCCCTGCAGTTTATCCTATAATTAACATACTTCAAGAGTGTGGTATATTTGTTATAATGATAAACCAATATTGTTATATTATTATTAACTAAGGTCTACAGTTATGTCAGGGTTCACTCTTTGTTTAGAACAGTTTTATAGGTTTTCACAAATGCATAATGTCAGGTATCCATCATTATAGCATCATACAGTATAGTCTTGCTACCCTAAACATCCTATGTGCTCCGTATTTCCCTCTTTCTCCCCCTCCCACCAAACCCCGGCAATCACTGGCTTTTTACTGTCTCATTCGCTTTTTCCAGAAGGTCAAATAGTTAAAAGCATACAATGTGAGGTCTTTGGAGACTATTATATTTTATACAACAGCATATATTTATGGTTTCTTTGTGTCTTTTTATAGCTCAACAGCTCATCTCTTTCTCTTGTTATATGATATTCCATTGTATGAATATAACAGTTTGTTTACTCACCTATTGAAGGACCTCTTGGTTATGTACATTTGTTGGCAATTTGAAAAAATCTGTAAATATTGATGGGCAGGTTTTATTGTTTCCAACTCATTTGGGTAAATAATTAGAAGAACAATTTCTGCATCATATGATAAGCCTATGTTTACCTCTGCAAGAACTTGCCAAAGTGTCTTGCACAGCGGTTGTATCATTTGACATTCCCAAAGCAATGAATGATAGTTCCTATTGCTCCATAGCCTCACCAGTATTTTGGTATTTGCAGTGTTTTGAAGTTTAGCCATTGTAATAGGTGTTTAGTAGTATTCATTAAGGTTTTAATAAATCGATATTTTTAGTATTTCACTTTCACTTTAATTTGGACCTAAACCTAATTTGCCTTATTGGAAATGTAGCTACAGTCTAGTAGCTAAGAGTCTGTGTTCTGGAAACAAATTGTCTAGATTCAAATTGCAAATATTCCACTTACTCTCTGTAAGGAATAGGGTAACTATTTCACATGTGCTTCAGTAACCTTATAGGTAAGATGGAGATAGTAATACCATCTACTACCCATATTTGTTACAATAATTAAGATAGCACATATGAATAACAATTATAGTACCTGGCCCATAGTAAACTCTTTAATCCTTTAACTGGATAATATGATTTTATTTATTTTTAAATCAAAAGGCAGACATTAGAAATATAGGTAATTCTAAATATTGGTAGAATTGTTCTAATTATTTTTATTTTTAAAATTAATTTTAGGAAAAATCATTTAGGTAATATGTGTAATTAATAGTGAACTCTGTTAAAGTAACTTTGGAGAGAGTTCCATTGGACTTGGTAGAGGTGGAAGTGGTGAGCAGTGGTCAAATTCTGAAGATTGAGCTAGCAAAATTTTTGTTAGGAAATTAATATGGGAAGTGAAAAAGGAGAGGAGTTAATCATAATTATCAGATGTTTGGCCATAAAAAATGGACATGGTGGTTATTTTGTTTTGTTTTGTTTTTGTTTGTTTGTTTGTTTGCTTTCTGTAAAAAAAACTGCAAAGAACTTAATTGGGGCAAGGAAAGATCCCATTTGCTGAGTAGGCAGTTGAATAGGAATCAGGAATTCCAAGAAGATATACTTTTGGGAACCCCAATAAACTGGTCTTTAAAGCTTTGAGACTAAAAATGTTGCATTAATTTTTTACATAACAAGATGAAATCCCTCTTCATTTGATATTTACTTTGACTTTAATAGTATAGGAGTTTAGGAATCCTAGGGGAGTTAATAGTTTCAAATTTTTTTTTATTTAAAGAGAAAAGAAAATAATGTTGTAACAAACACACTCACCAAGAGTGAGATTGTCAGAACTTAAGGAAAGTAGAAGTAAAATAAAATATTTTTGGGGTAATATTTTGTGAATTCTATGTAAGTGAAATTTTGCTAGTTGCTTTTGCCCATTAACTTCTTATCCTCTCCCATGTTCTTTGCCCTTGTCAGGCTCATACTGTGAATTGCTGGTGTGAATGAGTTTAAGGAGCAATAATTGAAGTTGCAAGTCAGAGCATAAACATACAAGGAGGATCTAAGATTTATGGATATGTACATCATTGCATCCGTTAGATTATTTTATCTTTTTCTCAAAGCAATCAATTATATTAAATAATTCATAAATAGTGAAGGAAATTAAGACTCAAAAAGGTTATGTAACCTTACCAAGGTCACTATCTTAGTTTGCTAAGGCTGCCATAACAAACACATCAGACAGGGTTGTTCAAACAACGGAAATTTGTATTCTCACATTCTGGTGTCAGTAGGGTGAGTTTTTTCTGAGGCCTCTCTGGCTTGGAGCTGGCTGTTTTCTCTGTGTCCGCACTTGGCCTTTTCTCTGTGTGTGTGTGTCCCTTTCCCTGACGTCTTTTTCTCTTTTTTACAAAGACATCAATCAGTCAGAATGCATTCAGGTTCACCCCTATGGCCTCATCTACCCTAATTACCTTTTGAAGGTCCTACTTCCAAATACAGTCACATTCTAACGTACTGAGAGTTAAGACTTTCACATATGAATTTGTGAGGGACACAATTAAGTTCACAACAGTCACACAGCTATTAAATAACGAAACTGGCATTTACTTATTCTCAGATTCCAAAGTACATGCTCCTTCCCCTACACCACATAATATATGAAATCAGATCTAGGCCTGATGCTAGATATAGGGTAGAAGTAGAGAGTGCATACAGAACAGAGATGAGTCAAAGAGGCTTATGTCATGGAGATGTTTGATTTCTGATGCTTGAATTATTGCTCACTCTGCTTTGGGTTAAATTACTCATATTCCCTCTTTGGATTAAAATCCAAATGCTTCTTGTAAAAATCCCCTATAACGGTTCTAGGAAGAATAAAGTATGATAGCACTGGTGTAAAACATTGCAAAATTGACCTTCACGATTCAACTATGGTAATGTTGAACTTTTCCTCATTAATAAAGATAACTCTTAAATGTTTAGAGCAAACTTACAAATTTAATATTTAGTAATATTTAATAAATAAATTTAATAATAATAGGATAATTCCTAAAAATCATAAAATAAGTTTTGGAGCCTCAATAGGATCATTGTTTTCATGCCTTGTTGATTTTTCTTCTTATACTTCTCCAAACATTGGATTTATCCTTCTGTTTTAACCTTTAAGATAAAGTCCAAAACTATTCACAGCAAATGGTACATGGTGAAGACTGGCCTAAAAAAAGTCTATATGTCAAGTATATTCCTGTATTTATTTGAACAGTGGTTAAATCAAATGAACATAGGATTAGAGACACAATTCTGGTTTAGCCAGTGGATAAGAGTAGGTGTTTTGAGAGATATGAGGCCTTTAGTAACTTCCTGATATTATACAAAGTTAACAATTTCTATCCAAACCTGCATCCAGTAATTTTTTTTCTGTTTGGGATATGTGAAAAAATGAACGAAAGTTTATATGTATATATAGAAACTGTGAGATATACATGTATATTTTTGTATATATTAAGGTGTATAGATGTATATATCTATCTATATCTCTATATTTTAAAATAGTTTCTTTTATTTAAGATAAGAATTTTATGACTAACTTTAAAACAGAGTTTGTTGTCTTTTGATAATGTAATCTTCTTTGTGTAAAAATAAAATAGTGTGACTTGAATAAAAGGATTTTGTACAGCTTCATTACTCAGAAAACTAAGTGACATCCAGGGCCCATGTGGTAATATAACACTCAATAATGGGCAACTGTATCAATAATACTTTCTTAAAACAATCATTATATTTTTTTACCTAAACAACAAGCAGAAAACAAAGTGCCAGAATCCTTCCTTTAAAGAAAATAGAAATCTATCTAATAACATCCCTCCATTTTCCTGGGAACTTTAATACTCTCAGTAGTAAGGTAAGAAATATTTTCTGTTGGACAAAAGCCTAGAAAAATGAATTCTGCAAAAAAAGCTTCAGGCCACTGTTTTGATTTTTAATGTTTCTAGCTGTATAGTCAATATCAGAGCCCTGGTTGATGTTTAAAGTTCTCATATTGGTTTTGATTTAAAAGATTAAAAAATTTTTGAAGCAAGAAACAAATGTAGTTCATTACCATTGAATTTGGTTTGTTTGATAATATTACCTATACCTGTATCTGAGAGATAACAAATTCAAAACACTATATGGAAATCCTTTAAATTTTGTTTTAAAGAGCATAACTGAAATAGTAGTCATACTTAGGCATACAAATAGGCATGGTGTATTTTTAAAGTTTCTGATGTTTAAGTCAAATTTTATAATTAAAATTGAAACATAAGTTTTATATTTAGGACAATCAATTTTTCATATCATTTGCTTTTTATATTCTCTTAGTTAAAACCTTGTGTTTTTATTTAAAAATAAATACTTAAAGAAGTTGAAATTGTGTTTCATTCCATCTGATTCCACTTTCCTCTCAGAGGTATGTCCTGGGTGGTATGTGTTCTTCTGAACCTTTCCAGTGTGTTTCCACAAATAGCTGACTATGAATATGATTTTTATTTTCATAAATATCACCATACTATTCATATTATTGTTATGCCATTTTTTTAATGGCAGTACCATTGATTATATAATGTTTTAGCTTTATGTAAAGCAGAAAACTATCTGGTATTAAAATTAGGACATTCTGATATTTAAAAATGTGTAGTAAGAAAAAATTAAGGAAACGGATGCTGGAGATTCAGAGCTCGGGGCCTGCTCTAGAGTCTGGGTGTGGATGATCTCATACCAGGCCCTGGGAGAACAGTAGTCCTTGTGATCAAATCAGAGATCACAGAAAGAGGACGAACCCCACAAGTTTTTTTTTCTAATTTGTGAAAGGAAAGCCAACCTTATACGTGGTACATTAATTAGGAAGTGATGTTTTAATGAGGCTGTATTTACTCAGTTCTTATCTTCATTATTGCCAATTGTGCTTATTTTTCTATTGTGTCAAAGATATTAAGGAAATAGTGTCTACACATAAGCACAAGATGATAAGACATATTCTCTTGCCAGTATATCTCATGTTCAAGATCATCATTTTATAATTTCTGTAAGTAAAGATTCACTTGAGCTGATAACTATTACTGGCTAGGAAATTAAGTACCAATTTACTTAATACTATAAGAAATTCAAATCATTTCTGATTAAAGTAATCAATCTATTTTTCACACAGTTTTTTTTCAGTTAAATTATCCTGACAAGCTAGGTTGCAATGACTTAAAATAAAGAGGTAGGTAGAAGGGCCTAAATACGCTCTAGTGGACACTAGCTACTTCCATAGGCCTGAGGTTTATGCCAAGAAGGCAGCAAGTTAAGCAACTATTCTTAGGAATGCAATGATGAATTTCAAACATACTTTTCTATTCTTCATGTTACACCAAGTTATCCAGTACTATTATCCAATGTGAATATTCTAGTAGGGACATTTCATCTCATGAGTTCTAAAGCATATAAACAATTCTGAGAATATTTAGCAAGGTAAAATCCCAAATTATCATTGCAAATAAGCACAATTATTTCTGTCTTTAATACATTTTTCTCAAATGTATGCAATTTGTTTTTCTACAAAAAAAAATCCATTTTGTTATGTAACTCGAACCACAGTATCCTAAATTATAAATCTTCCTTTTTAATGTGTAAGTTCGGAGTAATACCAAGAACAAGCTACACTTTACTGAGCTCTTTGAAGACATGGAAAGCTTTGAAACTGAGTAAATATCTCTAGAGAACTATTCTGACAAAGCAATAATGAAAAGATCATGCCATTTTGCATGCAGCATTTGTCTTATTTAATAAGAGCTGCGTACCAAAATTAGTTTAAATTACTGATAATTGGAAACATTATATTTAAGGAGGAAATCAGAACTACCTTAATATTAGATTAAGCACACTGATGTAAATATTTTATCAAAATGACATTCCTTTGATATTGGCATTCAGATTTATTCTCAAAGCTTTTTAACTTTTCCTAAAGATCAAGGGCATAGAGTTTTGCAGTTTCTTTTTTATTATAACTTGGGGCCAGTTTTTAACTATTATTACTTTAAGAATCATGGCTTATGTCTAAAGGCTGGAATAAGAAAAAATCATAAGCATATAAGATTTTGAATTTAAATGAATGCATGAAGAACATAAGAAGTATACAGCAAACCATAAAAATAGTGGAGTATTTATTAAAATTGCCTTGAACAATAAAATACCCAAAATCTTCAGTTATATTAAAGAACAAAATAAACCAAAAACTGTCAAGTGGGGCTTTTTATTGAATTTCCTTGTAAGAAGTAATTTGGATATCATAATATACAGCTGAAAGACAGCTGACATGGCAATGTCATTCGTTTTCCTGCTGAGGACTTATTTTGGGCAAAATTCCAGTCAACCTAAAAAAAAATTTCAAGCAATCAATCTGACACAATTGTAAACTTCAAAATACAACTGGATTAAAATCTCAACAATGCCATTTGTTAGCATTCTCACCAAAGGCAGGCTACTTAATTTATTTTAATTTGCAGCTCTTCATTTGTAAAACAGAACAACTCATGTTTGCTTTTCAGGACCATTGGGATGAGTAAGTGAGGTGACAGGCTGCTGCACGGCAGTCTTTCAGTAAATTTTATAGCATTTCATCAATCTTGTCACTGGAGATTTTGGAAAATTTTCATCACTGGACCAAGGTCTTGATGTTTTTTAATGCCTACAAATATACTTTTAGGAGCCCTTACATGAATTATCAAATAATAAGATATCTTACGCAGTTTACAAGATTTGTCCAATGTGCAAATTGATTCTGAGATTGGAACAAAAATACAGTGTCAGTATAGAATCATCTAAGGGAGTGAAAGGGAATTTGTATAATAGGTTTTGAGGTTTGTATAATATCCTTTGGCTAACATGGAGAACATGAAGATGTAGCATGAGGAACTTATCAAGATAAACACACTGAGAAAAAAGGGGGAAAAAAGATCAATAGCATATTATTGACCTATGTGACAACTTTATGCAGAGTAGTAAATATGCAGTCCTGAAAGGAAAAATGAAAATTTAGGGTTATAAAAATATTGAAGAAATGATGCCTGAAACCTCTCTCCAAATGTGATGAAAAATGTACACACTAAGATTTAAGAAGCTCAACAAACTGCTGCCCAAGAAAAATAAGAGAAAACTGCAAGAAACAACATAACCAAATAGGCCAAAAGCAGTGCTAAGAGAAAGTTATAAAAAAAGAAATGTGGAGAAAAGAAGACATTCTATTTACAAAGATCCCAAAACAAAAATTACATCATTTTCTTTTTGTTGTTGTTGTTGAAAATGCTGAAAATGAGACACTGGGAAAATTTACAGCGTAGACCATATTCTGAGACATAAGAGTCTGAAAATTGTACAAGTGTTTATGAAATGCAAATTATGTTCTCCAACCACAATGTAATTATATTAGAAACAGATAAAACCAAATTCATAATATTCCAACTCTTTGGAAACTAAAAACTTAATTCAAACAAACAAAAAATCACGAGAAATCATATATATTTTGAGTACCTGTATAATATATGTAGAAAAGTTTCACATCAACGACCTCAGTGTCAATTCAAGAAAAATAGAACCTCTATAAAGTAGGTAGATTAAAGGAAATAATAAATCAGCAATAAATATCAGAGTGGAAACCAATAAAACATAAAACAAAACAATCTAAGCCAAATGAAACAGAAAAATGTTTCTTTGTTAATATCAATAATATTGATAAACCTCTGCCCAGATTGAGCATACACATGCACTCCTTTAACTCTTAATTAAAACCCCAGTGAGGTACAAGGGAAGTCACTCTTTTGAATGATTAGTATTAAAAAGACAACCATAGTAAGTATTGGTAATAAAATGAAGAAACTAGAATTGTCCTACACAGGTGTGGCAATGTAATACGGTAAAACCACTTGGGAAAACAAGTGATTTTCCTGGTTCTGGTAGGTAGATAGTGAGGGATTCCAGGACTCCTAGGGACAAAAGTGGGTGCTGCTGACCCCATCTGGGTCCTGTCCCACCCTAATCCTGTCTCTAGCAACTGCCATACCTGAGGGAGGAGGGAATACCCTATGAATCTGCCAATCAGAACTTGGTACACCAGCTGCAAAACAGGCTGAGGGCTCTCTAGCCCAGGGGCCAAGCCACATGGGTGCCAAAGAGTCTGGAAATTGACCAGAGCAACCTGCATGTGAAGTTAAAACTCAGGTCATGTGACTCCCAACTGTCCAATCAAAGTGGTTCCATGGTGACCTCTGAGCCACCAAGGAGGTCCCAATCCAGTACTATAAAACAAGTTGCAGATTATAACCAAACTCTCTTTCCTGAGGCAGCAAGGGGTCCGATCATCATCTGTGGCATAAGTATAATGCTCTGGAAACCTGTATTTTGCTCTTGGCCTATAATCCTATTGTAATCCTATCTTGTTCCCCCTCAATGAATTTCACCTCATGCTTGCTTTACTTTGGTACCTCTGGTCATTCTTAGATCATGGACATGCCAAGAACTGACATTTTCAGGCTAAAACCTGACAGTTCTTAAAAAGTTAAATGTACACCTACCATATGCTCCAGCCATGGATCTCTTTATTATTTTAATTGTGGTGACAGATTCACATTTGTATATATACAAAAATCCTTATTAAATCATACACTTTAAATATGCACAATTTGTTGTATGTCAATATACCTTAATCAGACTGTTTTAAAATTATTTATTGACAGTATGCAAAAGGATTTAATAGATTTCCCTGTCTCTTCAAACTTGTTCTTATTAAGATCAGGAATTATTAGTGTAATGTTCAAAAAGTATTTTTTACAGAGTTCGCCACAGTAGAAGTTTATATAACTTCATATTTATTAAAATTAAAGCAACATGAATTTACTTTTAAGAATGCTATTTTATCATTATTATCTATAAAACTTCAATCGCATGTGACGAGACCAATATCTAAGGGGTCCAGTATATTTTCTTGAGTGTCAGGTTGGCAGGCTACTCTCGGTTCTTAGTGTGCACTTGGCCGAAGAGTGACCAGACACACCAAAAGCAAGGCCAGTGCCAGATGAAGTCTGTTGAGGAGAAGCAGCATAGGTTTACAGAGCAAGATATGTTCACGACAGAAGACAAACAGGCCCCATGTTGTAACAAGAGGCTCTGGTTATGGTCTGGGGTCCTATTTTATACTATCTGGATTGGGCCCTCCTCGTGGTTCAGACATCAACATTGAACCACTTTGATGGATAGGTACCTACATGATAACTAGCCTTAGGTTACTAAGGTCACCTTCCCGATCCTATTGTGCCTGGGCTGCCTGCACCTCCTGTCGCCCTCTGCTAGGGAGTTCCCTGCATCCTTTTGCAGATTGGCAAGGTTCCTGCCCTTTTCCTTATTCCCCAGGTGTGACAATTGCTCCAGGCAATACAAAGGTGGGGTGCCCACCTTTGCCCCTAGGAGAGCTAGGGAGAGCACTCACTATCTACTTAATACGAGGAGAGGCAGTGACTGCTATTTTTCCAGATTACCTTTTCAAAGTTTGTATTATAAATATCCTGGGTAGAGATTGTCTCTCCATCCAAAGCAAAGGACAAGTATGCTGATTGTACAATATAATAAAGATTAGGACAAAGGATAGGTGTGCCCATTTTTAAAAATTTAGTTTTCATAAACTCAGAGGTCTTGTCCTATAATGCATCCCACTATCTATACTTGCTTACTGGTTTCTCTCTTTATCGCACTGAGAAGTCACGCTTGAGTAACCATCAAAAAAATATATATATATTTTGGCTACAACTACACAGTTTGAATAACAATCTGCCCTTTGTCTCTGCTTGAGGAGTCTTGTTTCCCCTACCAACATCTCTGAAATTGTTGCAAGCTACATGTTAATTCATAAGTACAATAAGATCTTTGATATTTAGCTGTTCTTAACATCATTAAATTTGTATGAAAAGCCAAAAATATGTGGATTAATTTCCTGAAAGAAGGTTAGGGTTTTAAAGACTAAAATATATATGTAAAAAAAAAATTTTAAGAGATAGTGTCTTACTCTGTTGCCCAGGCTGAAGTGCAGCGATGTGATCATAGCTCACTGCAGCCTTCAACACTTGGGCTCAAGTGATCCTCCTTCCTCAGCTTTCTAAGTAGCTGGGACTACAGACATGGAATGTGTCTAGCTGATTTTTTAGAGTTTTTGTAGAAATGGGGTCTCATCTTGCCCAGGCTGGTCTTGAACTCCTGGCCTCAAGCGATCCTCCTGCCTTGGCCTCCCAAAGTGCAAAGGATTATAAAATATATTTTTAAGAAAAAAATTTTGCAAAGCACTGAACTTTGCAGGAAATATGTGTATATTTTTTATCCAAGCTTTGTTGAACTATCTGATTTTGGACAAACTATCCAAGATCTCTGAAGTATGATATCCTCATGATATCATGAAGCCTGTTGAATGATTAGAATGCTTTATTTTCTCTTTGTCCTCAATTGTTTCGTTCATATAAAATCATACATATGGATAGGAGGAAAATATCTAAAACTTATTTAAAAAAATAAAATAGCTGTTTTCTGTGTCTAGTTAAAGAAGAAACAGTGGCCCAGCTGCTTAGCTCTGTACCAACACAAGGAGAATTTCCAGAGTTATTGTATAATCCTACAGAGGGGAATCAAAATTAGATCATCACCAATTCTAAAACAATATGGTATAAAATGACTTTTCTATAGTTGCATAAATTATTCTAACTTATTGTAAATACATTCTTTTAGAAAAATTATAGTAGAATGGGTAAAATTATGTAAAAACAAATATTAATTTTCACATAATGAATCCCAATGTATTTGACTAGTCATCTTTAAAAAGAATGTCTTCATATTATATCTTGAATCTTTGAAAACTATGCAGTGTAACTTGATTATTTTATAGAGTAAATCCTGAATATTTTTATAGGATATATACTAAAAGAGAAACATTTGATTGTTATATTAATCATTTATAATATCAATTTGTTTATAAAATTAAAGATTACTTACAATATTATGTTAAGTCTACTTGATAAAATTAGTTTCCTGGACTCATCAGTTGGCTTCAATTATTTCACAGGTTTGCTAGACACTCACACACTCACACACACACACACACACTCACACACTCACACACATATCTATATCTAAGTTTATTTATTTTCCTATTTTGCTATATAATCACTAATTTAAAAACCATAAAATGAATTTCTTAGCCCTATTAAAAATATAACTCTTTAATATTAAATTTGACTTGGAAATATGCTTCTTTTTTTCCAGTGAACAAGTTGCTCATAATGCTCAAATACAGTATTATGCTGTTCTTACCCATTAGTCTCAAAACATCTCAACCAAGGACATACTTAAAGGGATTTCTCACCTTTCAGTAACATATAGCTTAGGTTATTATTCAAATAGCACCATAAATACACCAGATTAAAATGAAAATCATGTAAGAAAAAACTTAGGACATCCATGTGACTGTCTCATGAATTTATAATGTGTCAGAATATGTGCTAAGGAAATTATTAAAATAAACTACTAGCTCCACTATTCCAATGTATTGAGAACAGTTATCTGAGCAGAAGAGAAAATACTGACCTTGATAGAGAAATCTATGAGGATTTATAAGCTTAGTACTAAAATATATGTATCACAAGAAATTACGTATGATCAAATTTAACCAAACACTTCAAAAAAATAAAGCTATCCATGCAAAAATTTAATACTTATTATAAAATTGTTCAAAATATTTTAAATATATGTACATTCAGGCCATTAAATTAAATGTAAAATATAACTTTGTTGTATCTAAGATATATTCAGTTCTTTTTTTGAGACAGAGTCTCACTCTGTTGCCTGGGCTAGAGTGCTGTGGTGTCAGCCTAGCTCACAGCAACCTAAAACTCCTGGGCTCAAGCAGTCCTTCTGCCTCAGCCTCCTGAGTAGCTGGGACTACAGGCATGTGCCACCATGCCCGGCTAATTTTTTCTATATATGTGTTTAGTCGGCCAATTAATTTCTTTCTATTTTTAGTAGAGACGGGGTCTTGCTCTTGCTCAGGCTGGTCTTGAACTCCTAACCTTGAGCAATCCTCCCACCTCAGCCTCCCAGAGTGCTAGGATTACAGGCATGAGCCACCACACCTGGCCATATTCAGTTCTTTATTCAACAAATTATTACCAAGACTTTTGATTCTCCAAATATTTTGCTAGGTTCTAGGAAAGAGAGAGAGAGAAAAGCAACAATATAGTTCTTGAAGTCAAGATACAATTTTGTCCTAAAACAGAAATGTAACAGCATTGATACTCTTTAAAAGTCTATCATAGATATATGCCAGGAAACTGACTGCAAAGGTAAAGGTGTGCCTAAATCTATGTGTAAGAGTCAGGGGAGTTTTTCACAGATGAGGTTCTTTACATTAGACAGCCAGGTTGACAAAGCAGAATAAAAAGCATCTGCAAAGGCGTGGAAGTCACTGAAGTAGTTCAGTGCTACTGGAGCCACAAATATATATATATATATATATGTGTGTGTGTGTGTGTGTATGTGTGTATACACAGGCACATGTGTGGAAGATGTGGAAGGAAAAGAAAATAAAAGCTTGTACTGAATTGCTATGCAAATAAGGATAACAAAGGGTTCTGTGTGTCGTGATAATGACCTTAGAAACCATCCTATGAAAATCTAGGGAGCTATTAAATATTGGAGACCACAGGATCAACATGTTCACATTTGTATTCCAAATGGATAACTTCAGCAGAATGTGAAGGGTGGATTGCAGCGTAACAAGATTTGAATAAAGAGGGAGACAATAAGGAGACAATTGAGGTAGACTGAGTGAGAGAAAGGTGCTTAAACGATATCAACAGTGGTCTTGATTAAGAGAACTCTACCAACCTAAAGTAAGGCACAAATAAGTATCGGTAATAGAGTCAGGGGAATAAGAAATAGAAAATATCTTCAATAAGTTGCATATTCCTGCCAAAGGTAAATGACTAAATAGTGGAATCATGCACTAAGTTTGGAAATTAAATATATATATATTACATATAGGTATATTATACATATATATATATATATATCTTCAGGACAGCTGCAGTTGTGGTGTAGGACATGTTACTAAATATGTCCAGGAACAGTTGTATGAATGTACAAATCCAGAAGTTTAAAGAGCATTCTGCAACAGAAATATATATTTTTGATAGAGATAAATTTAGATTCAGAATACAAATGACACTTAAAACTTTTCTATATGAATGAAATTATCCAAGGAGAGAGTATAGAAGATAGAGGATTGTCTATTAAGGAAAGCCAACAGTTAGGAGCTAAGAGAAGAAAGGAGAAACCACAAAACAGTGTGAATACCCAGAAAGTAATATCTGGAAAAATCCAGAAAAGAATAGGAATAGGGAGAAAATTAAATAGGAAAGAGATATTTTAAGATGCAGCAGTAGGTAGAATTGTTGAGAAAAAATATTTTCTTTCTATTTATGCTAAGGCATTTCTTTCTATTATGCTAAGGCATAAATAGAAAGTGAAAAAAATAGCAACTGTACAAGGTGATGGATGTCTTATTAGCTTGATTGTAGTAACCATTTTACAATGTATATGAATATCATAACATGTTGTACATCTTAAATATATGTAATTTTATTTGTCATTATACCTAAAAAGATGCTGCAAAAGTGAAAAGTGAGAAAGTCCCCTTTTTATAAGTAGATTATTAAAAATAAAGTACATTTAAATTAAATCTACCATCCAGAAAAATATAAGCTGAAGCTCTAAATCATAGAATTTGTAAGCTTATAAAGTGAAATCTTAATTTTAAAATTCCATATGTGTACAGAGCAGATTCAACTGGAACTTTATTCTCGATTTAATACTTGATGGAGTCAAGATATTAATAGTCTATGATGTGCACAATATAGCGTTGTCAACAATACACTGTTTTCTATGTTCTAGACACACAGAGGGTGACAGGTATTTAAAAAATCAGTCTTTGATTTTCTGGATAACATGTCTTATTGCAAATGAAGATATTTTTACTAAGTTTTTGCTCCTTCCCTGTCCCCCTTAATTTGTGAAATTAATTTTCTATGCTCTCAAATCTACCACATAATTTTTTATTATTATAATTATATGAATAGGGACTATATACATTAAACATTTTTGAAAACCATCAAATGAATTAATAGCTCTGAAATTTTTTAGAGAACCTAAGAATATCCTTTTATGAAATCTAGACATATCTGGGAAATTTATTTTGTAAAGTTAGGGTTTACTCCACTTCAACTCTGGGTGTATAGGGCAGACAACAGATGTCGATATATATAAGAGTCCTGGCAGAAGGAGCCACAAGTAGCTCCTTGTATTTGCCCCCCTACTGGACAGAAGCTGTTGAGGATAGTTGCCTCTGAGAAAGATATGATCTCCACTTTCATAGAGACTGTATTGTTGTCAAGAATAGGACATGGATGTTGATATTGTGAAATTCCCAACATGTAGAAACTAGTTGCAGCTGTAGAGGAGTCTGATTCAACCTAGCACACAATGACTCTCAGAGCAGTTTTGTTTTGTTTTGTTGTTTGTTTGTTTGTTTTCCCCCCTCTTAAAATCACTTCTCTGGTCTAAAGTTCTTGGCATTAAGCTATTACCCCATTTGTTTCTTTTTTTTATTTCAGCATATTATGGGGGTACACATATTACGTATATTGCCCATGCCCCCCTCCTCCCTCGAGGCAGAGCTTCAAGCGTGACCATCCCCCAAACATTGCACATCTCATTCATTATGTTTGTACATACCCATCCCCTCGTCCCCCTTCCCAGCTTCCCGACACCCGACAAATGTTATTCCTATATGTCCACTTAGGTGTTGATCCGTTAATACCAATTTGCTGTTGAGTACATGTGGTGCTTGTTTTTCCATTCTTGAGATACTTCACTTAGTAGAATGGGTTCCAGCTCTATCCAGGAAAGTACAAGAGGTGCTATATCACCACTGTTTTTGTATCTCTGATAGATTCTGTGCCTTCCTTAGATTTTGTTTCTTCCTTGTTTGTTTGCTTTATAAAAACCTATTATGCACAAGAAGAAAAAGTCTCAACTGCACTTTAAATTTTTAAAAGCCCTATATCAGAGGTGGGGAACTTTTTCATGTCGGAAGGCCATATTAATTTAGCTGTAATCAAATAAGGCTACATTCAAGAAACTTCAATTAGATATACTTAAAAATATGCATTATTTTGTAAAAATCTAACTATTATGTACTTAATTTCTAAAAATGGAAAATATTTGTCATTTTAAAGTTAACTAACCTTTTAATGACTTTGTTGTGTTTGCTTTTCGTTGGAACGCATTTGTATATTTGGTTGCAGCATGGAGATCCACAGTTTCAGTTGATCTTCTAGATGGATATCAGTCATTTGTGACCTTGAGGGCATCTTGATTTGGATTAGGTAGGAGAATATAGATTTGAAGCCATAAGTGGATGAAAAGCAAGAAAGTATTCTTCAGTCATGTTGCCGAAGGCATGGGTATTTTGTTGCATTTTTTTGTATTTCAAGTGGATCTTTCTTAGCATCAAACTATGACTTTAAAATGTCATCTACTGAAATCTCAGTAAGTCCATCTGTAGATCTGTAGGTGCCTTGGTGGTTTCAACTAGGTGAGGCTGAAATGCTAATTTGAATGTGATGTCATGATTCTCAAAGTCAGTGACCCTTTCATTGTATTCTCCAATGAGTAGGTCTGTAATGGCTGTGTATTCTCCAAACGATTCCTATATATCATCCTTCTTATCACTGATCGTTGCTAACTGGGGAAAATATTCATTCAAAAATTCTTCTGAAAAGGACAGCTTTTTTTTGAAATGCTTGGATTTTTTTGCCACATTATCACATATACACTTAGTTTTACCTTGCAAAGAATTATCCAAGTTGTTTTGATTTGACGTATCACACAGAAATGCTGCATTCCTATAGAAATATTCTTTCAATAATTCACATTGCTGATTCTGTTATTCATAAAATTTAACTATCTGTTCTCACAGAGATAAAATTTTGGCTGACACCTGTCCCTGTGATAGCCAAAGCATTTTAAAATGATATAGTAAATTCACACTGAATACCTCATCCTTTATTTTAGCATGTGACTAAACTGATGATACCATATTGCATTTTTAGGAATGTAGTTAATAATACAACTTGTTCCAAACTGTCATTTAAAATAGTAGCTTCAGCACAGAGATTTTGCTGATGCAAGATACAATGAAAAGAAATGAGAGCATCTGGATCTGTTAATACTTGTTTTTTAATCTGTGCAATAACCCTTCATGTTTTGCTGTCATGGAAGGTGCACTTTCTGTACATACACTCACTAAATTTACCAAATTAATGTCTGCAATACAATCTTTCATGCCTTTCTCTCTAATTTAAAATATATATGATCCTTATAAGTGTTATTATGCTGATGAACATTGAATTTCTTTAATATTGATATTGCAGTATCACAAAGCAAGCAAATCATCTTATCTTTAGCAGAAAGAAGATAATACTGTAATTGCCAACCCTCATTAAAAAGTCTGTTTTCTTCCTTCAGCGTTCTCTTGGTCTTCTTTCACACGACGGGCCGTTAAGCAGACACAATTAAAAAATACTGTCGAGCTGTGCAACTATTCACAAATTCCACTTCAAACAGAAATGCAGCGAACTATTGTCAAAAGCTGATCACAGATTAGTGTGCTCAACCCCATGAACTCTCGCCACCCAGCCATGCGGGGAGTAGTCCCTGTGAGCTAGAACTGAACCATGAGCTTAACAGCTGTCAGCTTAGCCCTGGTGGCTTACTGCTGCTCTGATTGTGCAGGTCAGTCTTAGAAGATTGATTTGTTAAAACTTATTTCATTTGGTATTTTAAAAATGTTAATTTTAAAAACAAAATAAAAATATAAAAGATGAACAAAAATGTACTAATAAAAATAATAGGATTTGTGCTGTAAAATTTAGATTCAGTCAAAAGGTCACACGTGGCCTCAAGGCGCAGGGTCCCTGCCCTGCAGCAAACCAGACCAGTCGGCTCATGGAAGCTCTGGTGACTGTTATTAGTCTAGGCGTTGGCATTCGACCCAAATGAATCATTCACACTGATGAAAGGATTTATTTTCCAAGCTTTGAGAAAGGCTTGTTTCCTCCTTCTTTGCTTAAAATAATAATTTGTAAGAGTTAAAAAAAAAAAAAAAAAGAGGAATGGAATTTGTAAAAGAGATTAGATAATCATTTTATATTGTCGAGTCAGATATTCAGATAATCCCTAATCTTGGACTAGGTGTCCTGGTTATATATTGACTGTATATACTGGTGAATGGGGCAAGGAGAACTCAAGCACCCAATATTAAACTCACTCAGGAGTGAGCGAGCTGAGCATGAGAGTGGTGCACCTTCACGCTGCTGCCGGGACCTGCCAGGGCTCCTGTGGTTATATCATTTGAAGTCAGCGGTTCAAATACAAATGGTTTCTCTGCGTGAGCTTTTTTCTCCAATGTCTCTTATATTCACTTGCCTTTTATTTGTCTTATAGTCTATAACTGTGCTATTTTCAGTATTTGTATATTATTAGTAATTTATCTTCTTGCAAATAGACATTTAGAAAGCATACTATACAAAATACAAAGGAAAAAGCAGTAACTTATTTCCTGAACTCATCTTCTTTGATATGATTCTCAATAATGATAGAAATAGAAATAGGTTATTATTTATTCATATTTTTATTGATTATAAATATCTTGTCAGAAGAAAGAGCTTTGTATACAAAGTTTATTTTATCTGTCAGTTGTCAAGATATAGCTTAAATTTTAATATTTTACCCACTGAGATAAATAACTATATCTTTCATAAAGCATCCATTCAAAGACCTTAAACACATTATATATATAAATATACAAAATATGAATAAGTAAATATATATGTACTTTGTTTAAATACAATGATATAATATTTATAATTTTAGAAATCCATACTGATCAAATCATCTGATTTTTATAAAATGTTTTAGGAAATGATGCTTGCTATAATATTATTTATAATAGTCATTAGAAACAAATTAAATATAAAATATAATTTTTATATAAAATAATTATTGAAAGCTTATTTAATCTAAGCTATTTGAGGTGCCAGGTTACAGCACCAAACAAAGCAAATTTCCATCTCTCACAGAGCTTAGATTCTAGGGGAGGAAGAGGGACATAGACAATATAAAACAAATGTGTCCTACAATGTCAAGTAGTGGTGTTTGAAGACAAATAAAGTAGAATAACTGGGTATTTTAAAATATAATTTAGTAAATTTGGATGTTTTCTATAATAGAAACATAACCACAATAGACTGTACATTTACAAGTGCCAAGTTTGGGGAGAAATTTTTCCCAAATCATAAGAGGAACTGTATTCAATTGGTGTTTCTGCTTCTTCTTGTTCTTATGCATAACATACACCAGTGTCAATTTCCTTCAGAAATTTCAGAATAATGGAGAATATCAGCCGCAATGAGGAATATACTGTAATTAGGAGCTACCAGAATTAAATAACCTTCACAATGTTTTATTATCAGTCTATGAGGATAAAGACACTAAGACTTGTGATAGGTTTAATCAACATATCCTAATTTTGCAACCCCAAATTATTTTAATCTAAGGACTTTATCATTATGTTAAAAAGCTTTGAGTGATATATTATTTGTATCCATAATACTTTCTCTCATCTAGAGTAAGACTATAGACTACACTTTCACTTGATAGTTAAAGGATTTATTTTAAGACAGATGTAGCAATTTGTTTTGAGAAGTATGTATTGTTATCACTGGTTACTTACTGCTGTTTTTAAACTCTTATCTTATATTTCTGTTACTGCTCGAAATGAAACAGGAATATTTAGTGATGTTATACATATATATATAGAGAGAGAGAATCAATCTTTTAATTTCTTTTACATATTAACAATATAAGCCAAAAATTTGTGAATGAAAAAAATATTACTTATCAGGCTGCTTTATATGCCAATAATAAGAAAGGGATAGAGAAAATTGTTAATGTCAGTATCTTAGAGGATCATTATTATTCATTGAAATCTGAAGTAAGTACCTTTGCTGTGTTAAATGTTACTTTTCCCTAGGTGAATAACAAAGTTTTATTCCCATAAAGGTTTCTTTCATTTTTCCATTATATGTAGACACTTTTTTTTCATTTTTCCACATTTTCATTGAAAGAAACTCAATATTCTAGAACAAGTGTTTTCATCAAAGTGTAAAACCTTATCTACGTTTTCTCTTTCCATACAGAGAAATTTTCCTTTTGTGTTAGATTTAAATCCTAGTATTAGTGGCACCTCTATCTCTCTGAGCGTTTTTCAACTATTTATCACACTTAGTCATCATACATTTTCATTACCTAGCTCTCTGTTTTGTTCAAATTTATTATAAAAGTTGACCTTCTCTGATATTCACAATGTACATATAACTCATTTTTAGTTTTTTTCTGTGGAAATTTTCCTGTTATTTTGAGTTTCATTCAATTTTTGTTGCATAAAAGAGGATTAGTTCATTTGTTCTTTTATTTCATGGCTTCAGTTTGTTTTAGATTTAGGTGAACAGAGGAAAATATTTGAGGTCACATTTTTTTCAACATACATCATAATCTTCTACAAAAAAAATATAGAATATAATTGTTAGGGGTAAAATTTGTGGAACCAGAATGACATTGTGTTTAAGATATTTTAACTCTCCCAGATTACTTAAAAAGAAAACCAACAAAAACATTGTGGCCATCCATTCCTTATAAAATATTTATAAGCAATGTTTTTGTTCAGCTCTCCCAAATGTCTTTCCTTCCTCTTAATCTTTTCCAATTCCTAGTCCTTAGTTTTCTTTTTCCAAAAAATCAACTCTGACTAGGTAAAAATAAAACCCTCTTGCCACTAGATTACTACTCCTTTAAAAATCAAAAACCAACAAACAAAAAAATACGTACAAACCGTTCAGGTCTTTATTATAACCCATCTCCTATTTTTACTGATTTATTTATAAAATTTAGACCCATATCTCAAAATAGCCTTAGGAAATAGAGTTTACGTATACATCCCAAATATCTAATACTCTTCTGGGATTTGTCATTGGTGCTCAATTATTATTTGTTATGCAATTCAAGTCATACTAATATAAGTTCATAAAGGAAAATGATATATAGGCACATAAAACATCCTTTGTGTCCAAGTCCTTCATGACAGACTTGATATTTCTAACCAAGTTTATTTCATGTTCCATAAACTTGAATAGACTTTTTGTGTATCAACTGTGTTATAAATGTGTTTTATAGATATCACAGATTTCTATGTATGACTCTGAATCTGGCTTTCTTATTTCATAGGTATTTGATGAATTGTTTTCTTTATTTATAGATTTATATATAATATTAAATACAAATGAAAACAAAACAAAATCTCTCTCAAGTACACTTTGATGAAATAATGTTTATAGAAAGTTTATATATATATGTGTGTGAGTGTGTATATGTGTGTGTGTACATAGCTACATATATGTATATATATTTCATTTTACCCAATGGTCATTTGGCATATATTGTTAGTAAAAATGTTCCTATAATATATAGCCATGCATGTTAAATTAAACTTGATGTGTGGAGTTTTCTAGTTTAAATTGACAGTGTTAATTATTCAATGCAGAGACAAAGGGATGATTATAATAGACAGGCATAGCTGTGCAATATTAGTGTCATTATACAGCAGATAGAGTAAGAAACACTGTAGACTACTTAATATCATGGAACATTCACTATTAGCAATAAAGTGCTTGACCTTAATGTTTTGCCAAACATTTATGTCCTTTATCCTTCACTCTTTCTCGGGTATTCACAGAAATAACTATTTCCTTATAAAATGTTCTTTCTTTTCCACTTCATGTCTTTAGAAACAAATTAAAGAGAGCAGAATGTACTATAAAGAAAAAAACAGCTGGCAACCTTCTTGAAGACCCAAGCTGCCTGTGGAGATAAAACTGAAAAATCATGCAGTCACCTAATTAAAGTATCTATTCAGAAAATATAGAGCTATTTTAGAAGCATACATCTATTTCAAAGGACTTTGGGGAGATTTTTTTCCTATAAAATTTATAGTAACTTCAGAAATGTTTCTTACAGTTTAGAGATTGAAAGAGAGTATTAGAAATCACATAAAGAAAAGTTTAGTAAAAAAGATATTCACAGCAAGCAAATCATTTTTCTATGATTCTTCTCACTTGTTTGTGATATTTTTGTTTGCTTCTACTTTGTATAAACATTTATTTTTAGAAATGGTAAAGAAATAGGTATTATGAAATTAGCTATGATTTTGGCAAGAACTAATTTAGTCTACTGATTTTTTTTAAATGTATGAAAATGGAACCATTGTTGCAAAGTTATGACAAAAATATTATAAAGAACTCATTCTATGCATATTAAAATCCAGATATATTTTAAATAAGTTTCATAATACTTTTAGTTAATATGATAAAGATAACTGTATTATACAATGAAAGACAGTACTATTTATTTTTATTTCTGTAATGAGAGAAAAATCTAAAAAGAATATTATGAAATTGACATGTATTTAAAAGCATTTTAGAAATTGAAACATAAATTGCAGTAACGAATATACTGACGATTTGCTTAGAGGTAACTTAACTTGAGCAAGTTGGCTGAGGCCTACAAGTACCAAGGTCAGAGATTATTTGGGTTTTTACTTGTACATACCCGACTAAGCTGTGCTTTTTTTAGAAAAACAGGCAGTGTCATACCACTCATAGGTACTATTCAATGGCCTGACAACATGTAAATATTCCTGGAGTGCCTTATACAGGTTACCCAATCTGCCAAAGACTAATTAAACCCAAATATGTGTGAGTTATTAAAGTTATGAGCCAGCAATCTTTTTCCACTAAGGAGTCTGCGGAATCCTATTGCTCAGGGCGCCTTGACATCGGCTTGCCATTTGCTTCTTCAATTACTCCTGATACAGCTTCAGTAGAGTGAAAATGAATGTCATGCTACCTTTGAAGCTTTGAAAGTTAATTTGTTTTTAAACTTCAGACTTAAACTCCATGAACCAGAAGTGTCAGATTTAAACACACATTTATATATTTTTGTGGGATGTTTCAGCTCATCAGTGCTGTGCATAGACACATACTCTGACTCCTCAGAAACAACTGACTTCTCAATTTGCTTATGCATAATGTCAAACAGAGAAACAAATGGAACCTAAATCTTAATAATCTGGGGATTTCCAAATGTCACTTGCTTTAACAATATATGAAGAAAATAATGCTGTCTTTTTAAAAAAAATGGATGGTATGGAATAAGACAAACATGTTATTTAACTTTATTTGTATTTTAGGAGATTTTATCTATATTAAACTATTTATTTATGTAATCTCTTTTATGTAATTACATGAGGAAAGCCAAGTGTTGGTGAGGATGTGGAGAAGAGAACCCTTACACACTGTTGGTGGGAATGCAAATTGTGGAAAACAGTATGGAGATTCCTCAAAACATTAAAATTAGGCCTACTGTATAATTTAGCAGTCTCATTACTGAGAATACATACCAAGGAAATGAAATCAGTATGTCGAAGGGATGTCTGTACCCTTATGTTTATTGCAGCATGACTCACAATATCCAAGATGTAACATCAACCTAAGTGTTTATGGTGTTTATGAATGGATTAATGGATAAAGAAAATACATTACATATACACAGTGAAATACTATTCACCCATTAAAAATGAAATCCTGCCATTTGCAACAACATAGATGAACCTGGAGAACATTATGTTAAGTAACATAAGTCAGGCAAAGAAAGAGAAATATCTCATGATCTCACTCGTATGTGGAATCTAAAAGAGCTGATCTCATAGAAGTAAAGAATATAATAGTGATTACCAGAGGAGGGGTACTTTTCAAGAGATCTATTGTCCACCAGAGTGACCACAGTTAATGACAATATATTGTATTCTAGAAAAATATAAAAAGAGTAGATGTTATCTTCTCTCACCACAAAAATGGTGACTATGCGAGGTGATATATTTGTTAATTAGCTAGATTTAATCACTCCACAATGTATATACACTTTAAAACATCGTGTTGTCCATGATAAAAATATACAATGTTGTTTGTCGATTTTTTAAAAATGTGGAATATAAAGAAGGGAGATCTGTCGTGTGGGGATTGTAGAGGTGAGGAGCAGCCTACATCTGATGTGGACCACACAATGAAGACGTCTTCCCCCCGCCCCAAGGACTGAGGCCCAGCCTCTGTTGGAAAAGGCATGGTTGTGGCTCCTCAGATGGCAAACAAGTCACTCTGGTGACAGACCAGTGGAATTCGCTGGAAATCTATCCGAATGATTTTTGGGAAAATGTGAAGTGACTCTCCAGAGGCACTTCACTACAAAATCACCGTGGGGCAGTTCTGAGGAAAGTCTCTCATGGCTGGGTGTTGCTGACCACCATGTGGCAGGCACCATGTGTGCACCTGCACGCAGGAGACAGGCGCGGAGCGGCACCAGGGCCAGGAAGCACACAGCAGAGCGCACGGAATTTGGAAGCAAGATTCTTTCTCCTTGCCATGCCTCTCCAGTGATCCCTATTGACAAAGCTTAAGATAATGGTAGCTAAACAAGATATTTAAAAGGCCAAGACTCATTTTCAGATTGCAGGCAACAAAAGAGGGTTTGGAGCTTAGAGACAATGCACAATAACTGGCATGTATAAGATAGTCAAGGAAGGCCTGCGTGGTGGCTCACACCTGTAATCCCAGCACTCTGGGAGGCCAAGAGGAGAGGATCGCTCAAGGTCAGGAGTTTGAAACCAGCCTGAACAAGAGCAAGACTGTGTCTCTACTAAAAATAGAAAGAAATTAAGTGGCCAACTTTATATATACATATAAAATTAGCAGGCCATGGTGGCACATGCCTGTAGTCCCGGCTACTTGGGAGGCTGAGGCAGGAGGATCGCCTGAGCCCAGGAGTTAGAGGTTGTTGTGAGCTAGTCTGACGCCACGGCACTCACTCTAGCCAGGGCAACAGAGTAAGACTCTGTCTCAAAAAAAAAGATAGTCAAGGAAGAGTTTTCTGATAAAGCAGAGAACTTGAAAAAGATAAGGGAGGAGTCATGTAAGTATCTAAGGGAAGAACATTACAGAGAGATGAAAAAAGTGCAAATAGCCTAACTTATAACAAGCCCCACATACTGGAAAGTAACAAAAAGGCCAATTTGAACAAGCAAAGGGAAGAATAATGTAGTAAAAGATGAGGTCATCGAGGTAGCAGGGCAGAAATATGGCCAGACAAGGACTGTCTTTTACTCTTATTGAAATGGAAAGCAGTGAAATGGTTTTGAACAGAGAAATGTTATAATTTGATATTTATTAGTAAAGTTAACTCTGGACGCTTTGTTGAACATGGAGAATAGAAGGCAACAGTAGGAGAAAGGCATAAGTTACAAGCCGTTGCAGATATCCAATGAAGAGTTATTGGTGAAAGGGGCAACAGTGTTAATGGGAAATTGGTGGTAGTAATCAACATTTTGCCCCCCGCACCCACATACACATACACACACAACACACATACATGAACACACACAACAAAACAACCAACCAACAAGCATACACAAACATGTCTAAAGAGACAGGCTTATTGTGTTAAATAAAAGAAAATAAGTGTTAAGGATCATTCAAAGTTTTGGCTTTATAGCTGGAAGGATAGAGTTGTCATTTCTAAGTTTAGAAAGACTGGAGGTAGACCATGATTTGATTAAAAATCAGGAGCTCTTTTTTAGATTTCTCATGTTTAAGATGTCTTTTTAAAATCTAAATGGATATAACCCATGGAAATGTGCATATGTTGTTGTAGAGGGCACAGGAGAAGCACGGAATATAGGTAAATATTTAAGAATCATGGGCATGAGATGATGTTTAAAGCTATTCAAATGAATAAGAAAATATATGGTAAGAATATAGCTGGAAGTGTCAGAACTGAGATCTAACCTCAGAAGCTGAAGAAATCAATAAAAAACAAAAGAAACAGGGACAAAAGTAAAGGAAAATAAAAACAAAGTAGACAATATTTTGAGATGGAAGGTATGATCAGTTGTGATAAATGATTCTGATAGGTCCAGCTAGATGAGTTTTGATTGACCCTTGGTTTTAGCAACACTGTGGTCACAGGTGACTTTCAATAGATTATTTTGGTGAACATGAGTAGGGAAAAGATTGAATCTAAGATAAATTCCAGGAGGAAGAATACATCGGTCATAGTAATTTAGCAACTGTTTTGCAAAGTTTAATTTTAAGTAGGGAAAGTAAGAGGTTGTGAGGTCAAAAGAGTTTATTTCTTCCCTTCATATTCTTTTTCATATTTTAACATAGGATGTATCCTTATATGTAGGAGTTCTGATGAAAATGATGGAATAGAGAAAATGCATCATTTGGGAAAGAGGCAAATGGTTATAGTGATATCCTTTTGTAGTCTGCGGGAGGTGGAATTTTTTACACAAAAGTGGTAACATAAAGGAGTAATATGGGCAGTTTTAAGAAGTTTCTCTTCATTGGCTTTTAGTGGAGAGGAGAGAGGGTATAATAAAAAGAGGAGAGAGGGTATAATAAAGTTTGAGGAGAGAGGGTATAATAAAAAGAGAATTGTAAGAGAAATAAGTGAATGGTTTAGGGAAATGGTTGGATTGCAGAGCAATTCTAGAGGGCTACTTAACGTAGGTGCTATTGATATCAACAAAGCTATGTGTTTTTGTATGTATAAATGTGTCTCCATTGATGCAGAAGTGGAATAGAATAAGAATCGGATTTTCAATAGAGTTGGTTTTTTCCCTAAGTTGTTAAACTATATAGATAAATGGAAAAAGAGTCAAGACCACATACAAGGGAAAGATTATATTCATAGACTGTGAAAAATGAACTAGAATAAATTAAATAAAATAAAAGAGAACTCAAAGTGGGAGCGAAGGAGAAAAAGTTAAATTTGCTTGGGTCAGTGAATTGGAGTTCCCAGTGTGGTTTTTTTGAAGTAAGCGAAAGAGAGGAATAATCTGGACATGTAAATGATACTGCCTGAAAGGAAAGATATTAGAACTTGACATTATGGAGAGAACGCAGTTATGGGTAATAATAAGACTTTTGGTATGTCCGTAAAAGTTGGCTAAATTATGACCAAAGATATAATCACTGGTGGAGTGGAGAAAAAACTGAGTTCACATATTCATAGATGTATCGTTGTTGATACTGAAATCATCAAAATTATGAAAACGATAAGTTTTGACATCTGGAATAGAAGACTTTCAAGTTATGAAATTATTGATTAGGTGCTTTGCATATAATTATGTTAAAAAAGAGTAGTAAAGTTAATGCCATAAATCTTATAGTTTTATGAGACATTTATATTTTAATGTATATCTTAAATGATTTATATGTAAACCAATAGTCTTCTGGTATATCTATTTCTATAACAATTGCTGAATTCATTCAAATCAATCAGCAAAATATAGGAGGCAAATGTGGTCTCAAGAAAAATCAATGTGATGTCATAAGCATATAAAAACACAGGTACACACACAGAAGAACAATAGAGCTCTTTGATTTTGTTTTTTTGTGGTGGTTGTTACACAGAGACAGTCTTTCACTGGTTACAGTTTCTCAGTATAGTTCAATGACATTAAAATGCTGCTGGTGGTGGACATATGGAAAGCCCCGACTTTAGCATTATAGAGTGTATTCACGTAACAAAACACTTTGTACCCTTCATATTTTGAAATTAATAAAATAATTTTTAAAATGTTGATTGGAAATAAAAACAAAATGGAGGGAGTGATAGGGATAGAATTCTGTGTCAGAATTTCTGCCTAAAAATGACTCTTGGGTTTTCATTTGCTACATTTCTTTCTTTCAAATTTTATATTAATACTTTTGTTTTTATGAAATAGGCTTTCACTTAAAATTTTGCCATTAAATGTAGAATCTTAAGTCCAAATACATTTTTTTGCCATTATCTTGAAAACATGATAACAATTATATGATGGCAGAAAAGCTAACCAAAACTGTAACACAAGTTTATATTAAAGTTATTTTTAGAATGTAAATACTAAATTCTAATTTGTATTATTATTACAGTACCTACACTTCCATAATGTTGAATTTAATATGGTAGCTGTTATTCTTAATCATTAATTTAAATAATATTAGCTACCAAACAACGAAGTGAGAAAGCACGCATTGAAATATATTTTGTTCTTTAATCTGAAAGAGAAGCTGATGGAACCGGGCATCCAGCGTGTCTTGTTGGAATCACCTCTGTCACTTACTAGTTATGTCACAGTGGGCAGCTACTTCTCTTTGCTTCAGTTTTCTCATGTATAAAATGGAAATAATTGTATCAATCTCGAAGAGATGTTATAAGGAAAAAACTAAGACATAAAAACATTTAGGTTGCTTGTAATACTAGTAATAAAGACAATAATTATTATTTAATTAGTAATAATCCTCACAGCAACAGTCTCAGGCATTTATTTTTCACATTGTAAATATTGTGAAGCAGACAAATAACCTGGTAATCAATTACGTGTGTAACTTGGACACTGTTATATTCGGGGTGTATCTATAAGCACACAGCCGTAAGTGACAGAGTCAAGATTCAAACTCAAAACCCACCAGACTCCAATCTCTGCTCCGTCCACGGCCCCACCACTTTCACATGGTCCCACGCTTGTGATGCACTTTCACTCGGATCACAGCTTAGATGTGAACAATGCAATCTTTGTATTATCTTTAGGAAATTGTAAGAAAATAAAGAAAACTCTATAAAAAAATTAGAAGAAGAAGATACACAAGTTTAGAAATCTTAGTGTGTGATATTTAAGTTGAGAGCAGATGGCACATATATGTTAATATATGTTAATAAGCTGTAAATACTACACAGTGTTACTGAAGTTGTTAATAAGCTGTAAATACTACACAGTGTTACTGAAGTTAGTTGAAGTTTGATTTATAAGATATGAAGAGAAGATAAGGTCTTAAAAAGTAAATGATTGAAAAAAATGAACCATTGCAAAATCAATATTTTTAACACAGGTGTTTAGTAACACATGGATTAAAAAGAATTTATAAAATTGTGTTTTAACAGCCTACATTCATATTTAAAAAGAACATTTGGATATAATGTTTGAAGATCTCAATATATATCTAAATTAATGATGTATTTTATTTTCATGTTTTAAAAATAAGCTGTTTTTAAATAAATGCAATTTTAAAAATATATGAATAAATTAAGTAAACATGAAAATATTTCTCTGGGAAAATAGTCATTAACTCTACAGAATAAATGCATTCCCACATTCCACTTGTTTTTTTTTTTTTTTTTTTTTTTTTTTTTTTTTTTTAGAGACGGGGTCTCGCTCTTGGTCAGGCTGGTTTCGAACTCCTGACCTTGAGCTATCCACCCGCCTCGGCCTCCCAGAGTGCTAGGATTACAGGCGTGAGCCACCGCGCCCGGCCTCCACTTGTTTTTGAATGGTAAGAAAATTAGCAATAAGAATATGTTAGAATCAGAAGTAGAAAATTTGAACATTAGATACAGGGTAAATAATTCCTTTTTTTAACAATAACAACAACAACAACAAAATTCAACAAGTTCTTTAATGGTATACAGTAACCTACAACATGCATAAACAGTAAGAACAGCATCTTGGTAAATCTATGATTATTTCTAATGTGTCACTTGAAAAATAAAAACATCTAAGTGCAATTTTTGAGGTGCTTTCCCTCCTATCATGGAATTTTGAAAAGGATAGCATTTTTTTGGCTCAGATTTTAATAGTTCAACAAGTCATAATTCTTTCAATTATGATAAAAATAAAATATTTTGTTAATATTTAAATAATTTATGTAATGCAATAAATGATTATGATAAATATAATATTTATACCCTAGTGCACTATTCTTATTTTTACTTTAACATGCAAAGAAACTAACAATATCTTGTTGAAAATTCAGCCTTCGAACTTGATAGGGTTCAGAACATGCTACTCCAAAACACTGTTCCTTGGTGTATTGAATTGATAAATGGTAGGTGCAGGAAGGACTCTCTGACGTTCCCTTGAAGAGGTCATAAGATCTTCATGTGAGATGTGCCCTCACTGTCCCCAGAGGACAGGAGCGTCCTTCGCGCCAAGGAGCGAGGACGCCAAGAGGAGCCCTCACCTATAGGCTTTGGCATGTTTCCCCGTTGACTGCTCTTAGCTCATACCCCTTTCTCCTATCACGTTTTCCCACAGCTTTTCACTCTTCGAACCTAGTACAGTAAGGCCTCATTTAACGTCATTGATGGGTCCTTGGAAATTGTGACTTGAAGAGAAAGGAGGTATAACTAAACCAATTTTACCACAGGCTAATTGATGTAAACAAGAGTTGAGTTCCTACTGCATGTTCCTTGTTACAAAAAAAAAAATCACCAAACTTCTAAATCAAAACCAAAACATTTCTAAGGTTAAACATTGAAGTAAAGGTGGCGAGCTATACATACATTTAAGAAAGATTAAATAAAAAGAAGTAAAATCATTATTTATCCAGTTTTTGGTGAATCAGTGAGCGATGGCAGTCATACTGATGGTGGATTGAATCAAGAAATGAACATTTGCACCCTCATGACCATGCAGTTCAAAAACAAGCAAAAAAAGTTATGGCAGGCTCATTGAGTGCTTTTGTACTGCATCTTTTATTGTTGTGCATCTGTATAATTACTCATATACTTTATGAACTTTTACTTAACAATAATGTGCATTCATTCACTCTTCCATTTTCTAACCCACTTATTCCAGTTCAAGGTTGTGGGTGGCTAGAGCCTATTCCCAGGGCTCAAGGGCAAGGTTCTGGATCCAGTTCTGGACAGGGTACAATTCCACTGCAAGCCACTCACACTCGTCACACTCACTCAGGGTGGGACCATGAATACACACCAATGAACCTAACATGCACGTGTTGGCCCATGGGAGGAAACCCATGCAGACAGGGAAGAATGAGCAAGCTCCACACACAGTAGCCCCTGTGGGGAATTGATTGTTTTTTTCTCCTCAAACTTATAAGGAAATGCTGTTCAATGAAACATCATCCGAGGACATGCTGTGTGAAGACACTCACGGGTAGCCATTGCTTGGGTCTTCCTCTTCTTACGGAGTTTCCTGTGTCACATAAAACTTATGTTAAATAATTTTGCACGTTTTCTTTCTTACTAACTGTTTGTTACAAGGCCCCACCAAGCACCTACAAAGGGTAGAAGAAAAAGATGTTTTCTGCTTCCACGGTTTCTAGCAACGGCGATGAGATATCACTGACTGGAACAACTTGTTTGCTCTGGAGGCTAAGTTTGAAATTAGAGGTCTCTGGCAAAGCCAGCCAAAAACAAAAATTCTTACCAAAGTCAGCCTCCTGGATTTGTCTGAGGATCCAATCAAGTGAGGATGGCGAAAGTGTCTTTGCCTTTTCTCATTCCAAATTTAGATTAGCAGGTGTAAAACACTTGAAAGAATTAATTCTTTGAACTGTGACTCTTTTGAATTTGATTTTGGGTACCCACAATTTAACGATCCTTTCCATTCCAAGAATAGCTGGCACTTTCTTATTTGTCTCATTTTCTCTCTTTAGAGCTCACGTTTGTAACAGTTTGGTTTCCTCCTGTGAGAGGGAGGGGTGGTCGGCCTGCATGTGCAGGCAGCCAACCACGAGGTTGGGCCCTGCGAATACACGGATGGCTGCACAGGAAAGTGGGCTGCGTCTCATTTGCCACCGATGTCTTACCAGCTGTTGCCAGTTTTCAGGGGTTTTTTCCCAAATCTTTCTTTCTATATAGAGCACATAAGTAACTATGTGGACATCAGTAACTATCTTAGAAAAAGACTCCATCTTACTGGAGTCTTTTATTATTTTATTAATTTTTTTTATTATTTTATTTATTTATTTATTTTTGAAACAGCGTCTCACTCTGTTGCCCGGGCTAGAGTGCCGTGG
>VBSM01002937.1:30576917-30594336 GCA_008086735.1 Cheirogaleus medius
GAGACAGGGTCTCACTCTTGCTCAGGCTGGTCTCAAACTCCTGAACTCAAATGACCCGCCTGCCTCGGCCTCCCAGAGTGCTAGGATTATAGGTGTGAGCCACCACGCCTGGCCTCCAACTTACATTTTAAAAGGATTCATGTCAACAGGGACCAGATGTTTCCCAAATGGATAGAGACTGCACCCAGCCAGACAAGGGTGTCTCCCTTTATTATCAGTCCTTACTAGAGGACTCAGAGACTATAAAAAGAGCAGGGTTTTACCAGTGTGAAATGACAATCTCCATAGACACCATCTTGCTCTCACTCCTGATCAACATCCAGTATCTGCTGCCAAAGGCTCTGCTTAAATCAAGGATACTTCCTTGCAAGACATAGATGACAGTCTAGATTACCCCAGGCATTCTCCTTGTCACATTCTCTCCTTGGACTGGTTCATTAACCCCTCTTCCTATGCCTTTTTTCTCTTGATGCTAAATATTACTCTATTTGATGTAAACATTTTAATCTATAACATTTACATATTGATTAAATGTACTACTATGTATGGTTTACAATAGTGACAGACTTGTAGATTGGCTTGAGCCTGTGTGCTAGCAGGTCTGACTACTGTGTATGTGGGTAGTACTAAGGGGAATTGCCTTCTTGAAAATTCCACATAGCTCTTGGCTTATATGATTAAATATCCATCAGTAAAGGTCTAACCTTGTAAAAAGACACAAATGGGTGTGGACCTGGTTATGTTTGACCTTACGCAATCCAGGACACTTTCTTTCAGTTATTTTTGGGAGGACTCTGGATCATGAGGGCGGCTTGTTTTGCACCCTCTTTGGAGATACTTCTTACACCTGTAGTTCAGACATAAATAAAAAGTCTTATTGATTTTAAGTCATAAAAGGCTTATTGTTTTTGGTTTTGAATCACAATTGGAAAAGGTATATCTTTGAAGATTTATATTTTCACATTAAATATATTTGTATGCTTTTCTTTTATTAATCTGTCTTTTGTTACACAGGACCAGCCAAGACATAGAACATCAAAAAGAAAAAATTTCTTTCCTTCCCTATAAACTCATGCTAATAAGTCTCACTTTTGGATTTCTACTGGCCCCATTTCTAGTAACAGTATGAAATACACAAGAGATTACCTAAAAAATAAAACTAGAATTTCAGTTTTGCCAGGTTGGAAAATTTGATAGTCTTGAAGTCCTTCCCATCAAAATACAGCTAAACATTTAAAAAATGCAATGTTTTTTCCTAGTGGACCTTTAAGAGCATTTAGCATAACCCTGAAGACAAATGATGATATCATTTGTATAATAGGTGAACTTGCTTTTGGGCCAGTGACAAGATTGAGGAGCTGAACCTGAAACTAATGTTTAAATCTCAGAACCTACTTGATTAAAATATAATGCTTTTAATAGTTTCACTTTAAGAATGTAACACATTTGTAAGACAGATTTACCAAATATTCTTGGATTTGTCACTAAGCTCTTTACTATCTTCAGTCAATGTATGTGTTGTTTGATATGAAAATAGGAACTATTTTCATGATTTTTATCTGCATATTCACAAACAGTTCTCACAAAATACTCAGGTGAGTTTCTAATATTCAATAATAATGTATCCAACTCTCCAATATTAACATTGACTCTTTGGTGCAAATGCCATTCAATGTGATTTAGGACTGTGTAATTAACACATTAATTTATATGCAGATAACCATCTAAATGCCAAAGCCTTTTTATTCAACTCATTCCATCAGACTTTCAAATCAGAAGAGACATATGGCTCAAATGTATATTAAGCACCAAAAATGAAAACTCCATAAAATGAGAAGCATTGGAACTATCGAAACATTTTAACTCTTTTGAAAATATATCTTCCACTGTGTATTATTTTGATACTTGAACTGAAGACAAGGTTAAAATATTAATTTCTATTTTGTAGTCAATCAGAATTTTATTTATGCATGATAGTGATTTATAAACTAGTTCAGATACAACTATTAAATACAAACATTTTTGAAGTTAGAAAAAGACATATAAATATATATTGATAAATACCATAGTAATAATCACGGTTCTTTCCTCCCTGGTTCCATTTCTACTCAGCAGGTGCTGAGTCCACAATTTGTCAGCTCAGACTCTGCCAGCTTCACAAACAGTTAGGAATATGCCTGGCATTAAATCAGGCCTGGGATATATCTGGCCTAAATGAAGCATCTGGATGTTCACTGGTGTTTTTCCAGCATTGGAGGGAAAAAGATAAATTTCCTTCTGACTTATTATTGCCTTAAACTTTCAATTTCTGATTACACTATTTCTTAAAATGTCAATAATTTGGACTATGATGAAAGATGTAGCAGAAATAAATAAATTACTATATTTCTTCAATCTGGCAGAAAAAAATAGCATTTGTTCATTCAATTTACCTTGTGGTTAACTATTCTTAACCCATCATACACTTTTGGCATTGTTAAACTCATCCAACAAAACTACATTTTTGCATTTTTAAGTTTTGTCAATATATAATTTCATTTATCTGAAAATTGGAAAGGGGAGGGAAATGCAAAAAGCAATACAGGACTTAGCTATAGGTATAATATATTCAATACAATTTGGGTCAGCAAAGATTGAAATATCCAGAAAAATTAGAAAATAACTTAAAATACTAGTATTTCAGAATTTAGTCTTAACTTTATTCAACAAGGAGGATTTGTAAGCAAAACAGAAAATGATCCCTGATGTTGCAGAAACTGTATTATGATAGGATCAAAATAGCAGAATGTCTGAAAGAAAACAAGCATTTGGCACGTTAGAGACAGTACCTGGACGGGCGTGTGATCACGGCCTCGGGACCGGCCGGTGGCCGGCAAGGGCCTCGCTGACAAAATCGCGCTTTCTCAAAGCCTTGCAAGAAAGGACAAATACATGAAAAGCTGCTTAACGCTCTGCCTTGAGGCCTCCTAAGGGGCCACCTCGCATCTGCAGTTGTCGCCCTGCATCGTTCATACGCATCAGCCCAAGGCGAAAGTTTTTGTTTTGTTTTTTTCTAAACATTTTGCGGTATGAATGAATAATGTAGACAAAATTATGACTAACTTCACTACATAAGCCTATTTTCCTCTTGTAAAAGGTGACACGTTGTACAGATGGTGGTAAACTATTTTTTTCAGGGTACATTTATCATATCCTTTTTGATCTGATTGAGATTGGTGGCTTATTTGGTAGGAGAAATAATCTGACATTACAATTTTGTTTTTCATGAAGAAGTTTACCTATTTCTTTCAGTAATTTTGATACTTCTCTATTTTTCCCATAAAATTTTCAATTTTATATAGGCTTTCAAATCTTGTGGGCTAAAGTTATTCAAAATATATTTTGAAAATCGTTGGTTTCCTTTGTATTACAATTAGACATTCTTTTTATACATTTTTCTAAGGCTATTCATTTTGTATATCATTTTTCCTTAAACTTACTTGCCACATTGGTCTATTTTACTTTTATTTTCTAGAACCAGCTTTTAACTTTGATTGTAAAAAATAATATCCCTTTATTGTTTGGTTTTGAATATTATCAATTTGTTAGTTAGCATATTAATTTGCCTTATTTTTTATTTTTTTTGAAGCTTGGTACATTGTTTTTCTATTTTTTTATATACTAATCAGGTTATAAATTTTTAAGAAGGCTATAAATTTCCCAATTACTACATCATCAAAATCAAGAAGTTTTGATATATTGTTTTAATTTTCATTACTTTCTTCATAATATTAATATGGAATTCCACTTTATATTTCTTGTAATGCTTTTTACATTTAATACTAGTCTATTTTCTCATGATGTTAATAATGCTATAAAATTGAAATATATGTGTGGCAAAATTTGCTATCAATTAATTTTTAAATTGTCTGTGGCATAATTAATTTATGATTATGAAAATGCTTTGTATTTTATATTAAAATGTATTTCTGTACATTATGTATCTTCCCAAACTTGATGAAGGAAAATTACTATTTTTATAACATGTATCTCATAGCATAAGTACAAAATATAGCTATTACATTAAGTAGCATTATGTGTACATGTTTGTTCATTTTAATTGCAATTATTTTATATTAGAGGTGAAATTTACTCATATTCACATTTATGACAAATAGGACATTCTTTAGTATTTAATTCATATTGGATAAAAATAAGTATATGAATCAGACTAACATTCCATTTTCTTCAAATGTAAAGTTTGTTAATTTACTACTACATATAGACATTGCTTAGGTACTGAGAACATTCTCTCAGTTCACTTTCAGCAATATTTTTCTAAATAACTTAAGACAGACAAATTGTTCTGTTAATTGGAATTGCTACACAGTGTCAATAACTTTTCCAAATCTCTGCTTTTCTGTAAAACCATTTAAGTATTTCTTCTCCACTTCCTGTTTGCAATTATCCAACTTCAAATTGTGTAAGTTTGTCCATCTTACCAGGATTGTGCTTTTAGAGGGATTGCTTCAGTGTTGGTTCACGGGCTGTAGTCCAGGACTTCTTTCTGGTGAATATAAATGTAGTTGAAGTCAGCTGGTGAGCAGAAAAAGCAATTTCTAAACCAAGCATATATAAAAAAAGGCAATCCTCATCACATATCCAGATATATTTTTAAAATAATCCCCTCAAAAGAAAAGGGTAAATTATGGCATATTAAAATTTATAGCAGCATTTCTTCCTCTATGCTTTACTTTCTTAGAAAATGCCATTTAGTTTGTGTTTTCACTAATTTCTTTCTATCTTATTCAGATAAAACAAAAGAAAGAAGCTATGTCATTGAAAACAATATATTTTTTTATTTCAGAATATTATGGGAGCACAAACATTTTGCTTACATGTAATGCCTTTGCCTCGCCCAAGCCAGGGCTACAAGCGTGCCCTTCCCCAATACAGTGTGCTCCACATCCATTAGTTGTGAGTTTACCCACCCCCACTCCAGCCCCTTCCACCTGACCGCCACCCAATGAATATTACTACCATGTGAACACCTTAGTGTTGATCAGTTAGTACCAGTTTGATGACGAGTACATGTGGTGCTTTTTTTTCCAATCTTGTGATACCTCACTTTGAAGGTTGGTCTCAAGCTCTGTCCAGGATAATACAAGAGGTGCTAGTTCAGCATTGTTTTTTGTAGTTGAGCAGTTTTCCATGGTATACATATACCACATTTTATTAATCCACTCATGTATTGATGGGCACTTGGGTTGTTTCCACATCTTTGCAATTGTGAATTGTGCTGCCATAAACATTCAAGTGCAGAAGTCTTTTTTATAGAACAATATTAAGAGAATGTTTAAGGATACATGTTATTTACTAAATAATATGGATCTATAATTGAAGTTTTAAAACTTGTTTTGCCTGCCCTTATGGAAAGGGATAAGTCTATCTATTTTCTAAAATCTCATAGTCCTCTCAGCAACTGATGCATGATGGAAAAGATGGAGAAAGAGTTTATATAACTTTAAATATGAAATTTAAAAAATTCAAAAAACAAATACAAAAAATTAAGTGATGCTAGACAAATAAAATTGCACAACTGTAAATAATTTTGTGTTTTAAAAAACTTAGGTATGTGATTTAAAAGTATACTGAATTTCAATGACATTCTAAGAAAGAATATATAAATATTTTAGAAACAATTTGAGATAATTAACATGTATATCAATAATGCTATTAGAATGAGAAACTTATAAAGGTTTGATATAGAAATGTAAAAACGCATTTTATTTTAATTGGTTTAGGTTTGATAGTGTACTTTTAACAGATGCAATTCTTGCAAAGATTTCATATTGGTAGGATACTTCTATATGCAGCAAGAATAAAACAAATATGATTAACTTAAAGGAAAAGGAGATTTATTCAATGGATTGAGGTATTTCACAGAATCCAAAGGAAAAGTTGCATACGTAGACGTCTGGAAAGATGGGAACAAGACAGTTCTGAAAATCTAAGAACCTCGCAACATTGAAAGGTTTCCACCAAATGCCCTCTTAAGATGAAGCAACTCCAACTTTTTCCAATCCTTGTATCACTTAGAAGAATTTGATATACTTAGTTTGGTCACATTTCCATCTCCCAGCCTTGGGCCCGTAGAGGAAAAGTTACTTTTGAATGAAGTCTCACCAAGACTGTTGGGGACCGTCGCTGGGTCAGATTGACCGAGACCCAAAGTCAGCATAATGGGAGCACATTGCTTGTTCCCAAATTTAGCAGGAAGTGACTTGTTGATCAGCGTAAGAACTGTTCCTCCGGGCAAATAGCCAAGAGCCTGTAGTCTTGCAAATAAGCCCAGGTGTCTTGTTGTCCTGCACACAGGACCAGACCTGGGCTCGAGGATGAATTGTTCTGGGCAGGGTTCACTAAACAGACAAAGTTGTTTGTCCAGGTGCACAAGGATAGCCCCGGGAATGTTTGCACGTAAACAAGAGCTGCCCAGCCCCACAGCAATGGAGGTCTGGAGGCCACAAGAAAAACATGTTGTTCTCATGAATGCTGCTCGGCCCCGTAATATGGCTGGTTAGCCAGAGACGGGTAAGATTCCTCAGGGAGGAACAATCTAAGACAGGCACAGCCACCGGGGGGCCAGCAAAGAGGAACTGGGGGATAGAAACTACCCCCCATGGCTGCTTGTTCCCCGTGCATATCTTGGTCTGTAATTTGGGCCTGGTGCCTTAAGCGTTGCAAACTGCCAAGGATCTATGGTTTTGCACATGAGCCAAGGCTGTCTGTTATCCTGCATACAGTATCAGATGTTCAAGGGCATCTCTTGTGCTATGTCTAGAGGAACAGGTGCTGTTGACCTGTGGGAAGTCACGTACCAGAAAGTAGCCGGGAAAGTAGCTGCGGGACGTTCGCCAACTTTAACAGTATAAAAATAAAACGACTGGTGCTTACGGCGCTGCAGTCTTGTACCGTCTCTTGTGTCTGTGTGTTTCTTTCTGGGGCTGCAGTCTTGTCTTTCATATTTCTGTGTGTTTTTGTCTGTGTCTTTCTGTGTTCATCACCCATCCTGCAATCAGGCCACGTCAAAGACTGCTTGCTATGGGCAGAGCTATTTCCCACAGAGAAAGAGTGGAGAATAAGAAAATATAAAAATGTCTAGAGTTCTTGATATATTTTGGTATAAATATCAGTAATGTGAACTTTCACAATGATTTGAAATTAGAATTTGTTAAATTTAAAAGCTTAAAGGTCATCACTTATAGTAATTTAAGACAAAATGAATCACATATTTTAAAATTATTTATTTTTTATTTTTTAATTTTTTTTTATTTCAGGAAATTATGGGGGTACAAACATTTTGGTTACATGTTATGACTTTGCCACATCCCAACCATGATTTGAGATGTGCCCTTCTCCCCCTACAATGCTCAGCGTGTCATTTAGTTGTGAGTTTACCCACCCCAAGCCCCTACTCCCCAAAGAATATTACTACTGTGTGAGCACCTTAGTGTTGATCAGTCAGTGCCAGTTTGATGGCGAGTACATGTGGAGCCTATTCTTCCATTCTTGTGATACCTTGCTTTGGAAGATGAGCTCAAGCTCTATCCAGGAAAATATAAGAGGTGCTAGATCAAAATCATTTTTTGTGATTGAGTAGTATTCCATTGTATACAGAGAGCTACAAGTATTTCTGACTTTAATTCTGAATGTCTGATTTTAGTCATGAAAAGTTTTACTTTTCCCGACTCACATAAATATCTTATATAAAAGCTATTTTACAAAATGTCATTATTATAATTTTTTCATAGCTGTAAATTTTAAGTTAGAAGATTCTCATTCTAAATTCTGCCAAATTTATAATATCTTTATCATATTTAACCTGTCATACTAGTAATATGACTTAAAAAAAATGAACATGTGGAAAGCACATCTGTCCTGGGAGTGACTTGAAAATGACTTTTTAAATGTTAGTTTCTTCATCACATACAAGATAAAAGATGTTTGTCACTGAACATTTCTCTGAAGATTTTCCATAACATCACCACAGTCAAAGTTTTTGTTAACTCATATGCAGATTTTCACCATGTGATATAAAATCCTTCAGAGAATGTTCATTTTAGGTGCTATGGAGATAACACCTAAGTAAACTACCATCAAGTCTTCTGATTTTAAGTTTCATGATAGCAAATAATAAAACTTTCAATTTACTTAAATACTTAACAATATATTTTAAATACTAAAAAAATCATTATTGTTATGACACTGCCAATTTTTTCATTTTTATTTTATTTCAAGAAAATATGAAAGTACGAACATTTTGGTTGCATTTTATATTTTGCCTCTCCCTAGCAAGGGTTAGAGGTATGCCCTTCCCCTCCACAATGCTCACCACATCCCTCAGATGTGGATCTATGCTAATATATCTCCATCTTTATTCTTTATTCTCATAAACATAAGATTTTAAGTATTCTGATGAAATTTTGTATTACATTGTGATGTTTTGGCAACACTTGCCAATAATCATTGCATAATTATTAATTTCCTACAAGTTTACAAAGTATAGAGATATATTTGATTAATAGATTGGTCTCAGTCTCAACTCCATGTCAAAATCTTTCTTTTGAGAGTATACTGGTGATTACTAGAGGCTGGGAGTGGAAGTAGGGAGGGTGGGGAAAGGGACATGTTGGTTAAAGGGTACAGAATTCCAGTTAGACAGGAGGAATAAGCTTTAGAGATCTATGTCACAGCATGAAAACCACAGTTAAATAACCATTGTTAATAATAAAGTATTGTATGTATATTTCAAAATTTCTAAAAGAGTAGAAAGTTCTTACCATGAACATAAATTGATGAGGTGATAGATAAGTTAGTTTGATAGATAAGTTAGTCTAGCCTTTCCCATACAAAGGAAATGAATATGCACAAAATTAAAGGAAATATACCTTGACAAAATCAGTATAGGTGAATGTTTGTCCAATGGGAGCCAGAGGATCTTCCACGACAGTAAACAGAAAAAGCCATATGCAAAGTGGAAACCATTTCCTACTCTAATATATCACTACAGCAAAATATAAGATTTCACAAATAATTTGAAAACATGAAAACCAAAAAGTTTTCAAGTAGAACATGGGATTTAAGTACTAATTAAATTTTGTGACAAATTAAATATATTTCAGTTTTATTTTTGTTACCAATATACATTGAAGAGCTATTCAGTAGTGTAAATTTTAATTATCTATAATTGAGTTGACCAGGGTTTGCTAAGAATCATTAAATTTGTATTATGCATAACTCAGCATCCTCATAAAATCACCTTGATTGCCTATTAAAGTTGACTTAGGCAATAATGACAAATCACAAACAGAATTTTATTTTAAATATTTTAAACTTTTTAAATGAATGAAGCCAAATATGCCTGATGGTAAATAATTTGAAAGACTTTAGATTCAATTTGGTGAAACCTTGAAAATAGACGATATGGTTAATATTCTGGTAAAGCAATGCAAAACATTATGTTTCCCAAAATTAATATTTTCCTCAGAATTAGGCATGTACTCTCTTTTTCATAAAATTAGTTCAGGTTAAAAAGTATTTTTAAAATCTCATAAAGGCACCATGGAATTTATTTAATCAATGCTAACTTATTAACCTTCACAACTGGTTATTTTACATCTCTTCGTGTTTTATCAGTGTCTTTTTAGACATTGATAAAAGAATTCTAAGAATTAGAACTTTTCCAAATTTATTTTTTCTCTTCAACTCAATTTATCTATTCTGCTCTATATCATACCATGGGATTTTGCCCTATAAGGGAGTTTGGATCTAAACAAATGTATACATGTATTTTTGTCCAATATGACATAAACTTTTTTTGGTAAAGATTTTCCCCCACCAACAGCATACTATGAAGATAAATCCTACTCTTCAGAGAGCATTTAGTATCTTGTTTTTCCCTTCAGTCTCAATGTGCTTATGTTTTATTCTCTCAGTTTTCTTTCAGTTTTTCAAATGTACCTCACTCTTTCTGGTGTGCCAAGACTGCAATTCCTTTTCTCTCTTCCAGTGATGGAGGATGCCTTAAAGAAAGTACAGGATACAAAGAGAAACCTGCGATGAAATATTAAGGAACTTCGACATCTATTGAGTTGTGGAGGAAGAGGAGACACCAATATTCAGTTTTAAATATTAGGCTAATTCTTCCCCCATGTAAAATATATAATTAACTCTATTATACCTTAAAAAGTCAGACATTTTTTAATTTTTAATTTTAAAATCTAAACAATTTACAAATTAATAGGTCATTATTAATTTTAATATGAATGTTTAGTGTGTTGATTTACTTAACCCTAAAACCATTGTTTTTTTTAATTTAGGCAAATACTTTAATAAACCTAGGTGATAACATTAATTTAACCATTCATAGTTATTAAAATGATGAAAGCAGTACTTTCCTAAATATTACTAAATTTTATTATTATTAAATTTGTACTAGTCACATTTTGTACTACCATTAAAGCTATGAGTAGCTTTATATTAACAGAAATTTGCTTACCTTTAATATTTGACTGATATTGTACAACAACTTATTGAAAGAGTAAAGCAAAAAATATTGAACACATGTTGATTTAATATAACATTGACCTATTTTAAAATGACTGGTGTGCCAAAACTAGAATTAAAAAGCTATACTTATTTAAGCATTTAATATACTTAATGGCATTAAAGATTCAAAATATAAATAACTTATCTTTATTATATCTCAAATATTATTCAAACTAAATTAGTAATATGTTTCTCACTGTTCCATAAATTAAAAGTCAGAGGTATGATTAAATAGCATACAATATTGGTTAATAATTTTACTTTTTTATTTATTTATATTTTTTACTATAAAATTGGCATCTATTGTTATTTATTTCAAAAAGTTTAGAGTGTACACTTGTTTTTTGTTATGTGGATAAATTGTATCATGCTGAAGACAGGGCTTTCAGTGTACCCATCACCAGAATGGTATGCATTGTATTCAATAAGTAGATATTTTTTTCATAATATTATGAGGGTACAAGGTTTTGATTACATGTTATGCTTCAGTGCTATTTGAGTCAAAGTTATAAGTATGCCCATCAGCAGGGTAGCATGATTTGTAACTGTTAGGTATAAATTGCCCTGTCCCCTTCTCTCCTTTCCCACCTACATGGTTTATGTTGAGCTTTACTACCTTATGTGCACATGGGTATTGATTAATTAGTTTCAATTTAATTGTGAGTCCATGGAGTGTTTTTTTTTTCCATTCTTGTGATACTTTGCTTAGAGGAATGGTCTCTAGTTACATAAAGGTTGTTACAAAAGGTACTAGTTCACCAATTTTTATGGCTGCATAGTACTCTATAGTATACATATACCACATTTTATTAATCCACTCATGGATTGATGGGCACCTGGGTTGATTCCACGTCTTTGCGACTGTAAGTTGTGCTGCAATAAACATTCAAACACAAGTGTCTTTTTGATAAAATAACTTTTTTTCCTTTCAATAAATATCTAATAGTGGGATTGCTGCATCATATGGTAGGTCTACTTTTAGTTCTTTGAGGTATTGCCATACTATTTTCCATAGAGGTTGTACCAGTTTGCAGTCCCACCAACAGTATATAAGTGTTCCCTTCTCTCCACATCCATGCCAGCATCTGTTGTTTGGGGACCTTTTAATAAAAACCATTCTCATTGGAGTTAGCCAATATCTCATGGTGGTTTTGATTTGTATTTTCCTGATGATTAGAACTTCGAGCATGTTTTCATATGTTTATTGGCCATTAGTCTATCTTCTTTTGAAAAGCTTCTGCTCATGTCTTCATGAAAAGTGTTCATGCCCACTTTTTATGGGGTTGTTTGATTTTTTTTCTTGATGATTTGAGTTATTCATAGATTCTGGTTATCAGCCCTTTATCTAGTGTACAACATGCAAATATTTTCTCCCATTCTGTATGTTGTCTATTCACTCTATTGATTGTTTCCTTGGCTGTACAGAACCTTTTTAGTTTAATCAAGCCCCATTTGTTAATTTTTGTTGTTGCTGTGATTGCCTTTGGGGTCTTCTTCATAAATTTTTTGCCTAGCCCAATATCTATAAGATTTTTTCCAACATTTTCTTCTAGAATTCTGAGAGTTTCATCTCTTAGAATTAAGTCTGTTAGCCACGATGAATTACTTTTTATGTGTGGTGGGAGGTGTGGATCCTGTTTCTGTCTTCTACATGTGGCTATCCAATTTTCCCAGGACCATTTACTGAATAAGGATTATTTTCACCAGTATATGTTTTTGTCTGCTTTGTCGAAGATCAGATGGCTATATGAGGATGGTTTTATATCTAAGTTCACTGTCTGATCCATAGGTCTATGTCCCTGTTTTGTGCCAGGTCCATGCTGTTTTGGCTACTATAGCCTTGAAGTCTGACAAAGTAATGCCTCCCTGTTTGTTCTTATTGCTTAAGGTTGCTTTGGCTATTCATGGTCTTTTCTGGTTCCATACAAAGCACAGAACTATTTTTCCTAGATCTGTGAAGCATGATGTTGGTATTTAGTAGGGGTTGCATTGAATCTGTAGATCACTTTGCATAGTATAGACATTTTAACAATGTTGATTCTACTGATTTGAACATGGTATGTTTTTCTTCTGTTTACACCCTCTGCAATTTCTTTCCTTAGTGTTTTGCAGTGTAGACCTTACAGAGGTCTTTCATCTCCTTAGTTAAATATATTCCTAGGTATTTTATTTTCTTTGTTGCTATTGTGAAAGCTACTGACTCTTTGATTTGATTCTCTGCTTGACTGTTGGTGTATATGAATGCTACTGATTTGTGTGCACTGATTTTGTAACCTGAAACTTCGCTGAATTTGCTTATCAATACCTGTAGTCTCTTGGCACAGTCTTCGGGGTTTTCTAGATAAAAGATCATATTGTCAGCAAAGACAGAGAGCTTGATCTCATCTTTCCACATTTGGATACACTTGATTTCCTTCCCTTGTCTGATTGTTCTGGTTAGGACTTCCAGCACTATGTTGAATAGAAGTGGACAACCTTGTCTGGTTCCAGTTCTAAGCAGAAATGCTTTCAATTTTCCCCCATTCAGTATGATGTTGACTGTGGGTTTGTCATATATGACTTTCATAATTTTGAGAGAAATACCATCTCTGCCTGGTAGATTTTTAACCCTTACCTCCCTCCCATCTTCCCTCTTCTTAGTTTCCAATATGCATTACTGCTCTTAATGACCATACATATACTTATGACAGCACAATTCACAATGGCAAAGATGTGGAATCAACCTAAGTGCCCATCAACTGATGAATGGATAAAAAAATGTGGAATATCTAATATATACCATGGAGTACTTTTAATCCACAAAGAGGAATAAAACAATGTCTTTTCTAGCAACTTAGATGATATTGGAGACTGGTATTTTAAGTGAAGTATCCCACGAATGGAAAAGCAGATACCACATGTTCTCTCTTTTAAGTGGGAGCTAGGCTAACAATTTTATTTATAATAAATTATAATAATTTTAAAATAGTAATAAATGATATATATAATCTACAAATTAAATATCAGATAGATTATAATTAATGAATTTATGTGTATATATGTGCATATGTACATATATACACATTGTACACATGAATACATAAACATACATATGGGTGTGTATGTACATATATATACATGTGTATACATACACACAGTGGTAACGGAACATATAGAAGCATTATTATTAAATAGTATGCACACACATATGTGTGCATATATGATGACATTCAATGTATACTCATCTACTAGAGGCAACTTCTTCAGATTACAGAAAGTAACTACTTGTTTTCTATCTTCCCCACCCCCAACCACCACTACTAGTTCTACACATTCACACAATGTCATACAGTATAATGCTTGCCATATCTACCCTGGATTTCTTTAATAGCCACCTACAAGACTACTTGCCTCCACTGCTACTGTCACCATATAATTTAATATCTAAACCATGACTCTTTTGAGAGTAAATGAGAATATTATTAATAATTACACAATGTATAAAAGAAAAGCATTAGCAGAAATCAAGATTTTTAAAGAAAAATCTTTAGATTGAAGAAATAAAGAACATAACATAAAAAATTATTCTTGAGAGATGTTCTATGTGTAAAAAAGTCAAATTAAATAAGAGTCCATAATCTGAGAGGCTTGACTACAAGCACCTAAATATCACTTTCTTGTCCTCCATTGCCAACTCTGAATTTCTTGATTTTCTTGATCCAGACAGCTGCTGAGATCTCTGGAAAATAGGTATTGATAACATACTTAACTCATTTGAGATCACATTTATAGAACTGAATTAATACATTATCCCCTGGGGCTTAGAAAATCAATAGTAGAGTGTCTTTGGAACCTTGAGTATGGAATAAATGGAAAATAGATGCCCCAAGTAGTATCTGACATTTGTCAGATATGTATCTCAAAGAGTGATTTTAATGTCAACTCTGTATGATTATGTCTGAGCTTTGTGATTCATAAATGCCAGGGAGAGCTGATTGGGGGTCTGGGACTTCAATTCTATTGAAGTAGGAAAGTGTCAGGAGATGAAAGATCATAATTGTCTCATGTAGATCTCTTTGAAGAGGACTGATAGTTGACCCTTATACCCTAAGTCCACAGGGCAGGGATAATTATGCTTTTCATCAACTGCAGGAATACTGCTAATAGGAATATTTTAATGATAACCAAACTTCTTGAAGTGATCCAAAAAGAGGAGAATCAATTTGCACAATCAGAACACAGTTAATGCATTTACAGAAAAAGTAAGATGAATATCTAGTGGGGAGGTCTATAAAAATAAGAGTTCTTAAAAATTTTAATATTTCCTGAAGTTAAAAGCATAATTTATGAACTTAAAAAGGAGAGTAAATATTAAAATAGAAAATAATGTGTTTTTAGTATTAAAGTGCTGATCTGAAAGTAGAACTATAAAAATTACCTTGACTAATAAAAGATAAGAAACTTTGAGGTGTTAACATACAGATAGATTATTCTGAAAGAGAAAAATGGTACTAATAGAATAAAGACAAAAATTCATACTAAAAGAGAGAGAGAATAAAATGGCTTAGAAATGACAGTGAAGAGTAAGGAATGCATAAACAGAACTAGTGGCAAAATAGGTATATGGGATAAAATAACCTCTACTTAAGATAGCTGCAGAAAAGGAAAAAGTTGAAAAACAACATCCTCGGGGGAACATTTGATTTCAGTAATAACAAAGATTCACATAAAACTTGAAAGAACATTGTTAAAGGTATAAGGTATTGTGCTGATGGCAAACCAAAAGTGCAATGAGGCAGTGCAAATGATTGTTGAAGTGGGTGAGGAGATATGATTGGTCTTTTCTATATGTTAGATTTCTATAAATATGGAACAATATTAGAAGAGAGATGTTCTTGGATTCTTGGGTTCCTTTATGTGACTAATATTTACAGAAATGTGTGGAATTATAGCATTAGCAAATGATACCTTGTTGGTGTTGAGACTGGTGGAATGTGCTACAGCACTTACACATGGACTCACACATACTAGAAATACTGGGTACATAAATATATTCCTGTGTTTCCCTGTCACTGTTATATAAGTAGATATACATACACAAACACAAAATAATAGTATTTACACATTTTCTATAATGGTTATATATGTCAACAATAAATATTATTAATATAATCACCATTATTATTTTACTACTAATAAATTATATTTATATGGTTTTATATGCATATAGTCTTTGAATTTGTTTGGAGTTCAAGAGTAATGTGCCTTATTATAAGAAACAAATCACTGAGTGATATTTGATTGAGTCATACATGAATTTCACATATTTACATGTCTAATTTTCAAAATACAAAGAGAATAATTTAAAATTGTAAAATTAACTTATTAAAATTATTTTGATTATATAATACTCTCCATTATAAATAATACAAATTTTAATCTGAGGCATATTATGTGGACAATATACAAATATGCACATACTTGTCACTTCTTAGCTTATAGTTTCTACAGCTGAAATATAAACTTCATAATTAGTTACAAGTGTTCATCCAAGTAACTTAAGATTGCATTTCTCTTTAAATATAGTTCCAGACTTATCTATCATGAAAATTGTTTTAAGCACTTTCCTACTTTCTTGTGCTTTTAGCTATGGACAAAATTTCATCTTGTTAAAGATGATGCTTATATGTTTCTTATTTGTGAATGGTATGACAATTCAATCTCAAAAGCACATAGTCCTAAAACTCTCTAAATATCTTATATACCATACCTTTCTCTTTACTGATATAATAAAAGCAAGAAAAAACACAATCTGTTAAACCTCAGGCTTATAAATATTTTTTGTGTCATATCTATGCGGTGTGTGCATATGTGTGTGCATATCAGTGTGCATATTACTATATAGGCCAAGAATTATAGTCAAACATTTCTGTTAGTTATTAAATAGTCACACAACTATTACCAGATATGAAGATTGATAAATATTCATGTATGGTAACTGAAAGAAAGCCCATCAAAATATTAGGATCAGAAATATTTATGCAAGTTAAAGTCATATTTTTAGTGAATAAATGTACATCAAATGTAGCTTAAGCTGACAAGCTATTCGTAGCTTATAATAGATAATTGCCACATCTGAATATGTTGTGTTTTAATTCTTTGAGTATTGATAACACAGTGTGATATACTCCCTGAATGAAAGGCTCCAGTTTATGGGAAGTATTAATATAATTTCCACTTTATCCATGGAGATATATTTTACTGGAATAAAGCAAAAATATTTGAAACAAATGGAAAATCACATTTTTTCTGCTTTTCCATAAATACTGACATCACCAAATTGCATTTTATAATCATTAGAGTAAATACTAATAGGCAAACTGCAGAATGGGTGAAAATATTGGCATGCTATATATCCAACAAAGGGCTGATAATTAGAATCTATAAAGAACTCAGGAAAATCAGCAAGAAAAAATCAAACAACCCCATTAAAAAATGGGCAAAAGACATGAACAGAAACTTTTCAAAAGAAGCCAGACTAATGGCCAACAAACATATGAAAAAATGCTGAACATCTCTAATCATCAAGGAAATGCAAATCAAAACCACAATGAGATATCACTTAACTCCAGTGAGAATGGTTTTTATCAAAGAATCCCAAAACAACAAATGTTGGCATGGATGTAGAGAGATAGGAATACTTACACACTGCTTGTAGGACAGCAAACTAGTATTAATACAACCTCTATGGAAAAAAAGTTTACCCAAAAAACTAAAAGTAGAGTTACCATTTGATTCAGCAATCCCACTACTGGGTATTCACCGCCCCAGCCCCCGCAAAAAAAAAAAA
>VBSM01002937.1:30618373-30631444 GCA_008086735.1 Cheirogaleus medius
AGAGACGCTCTATCTGGCAGTGTTTCTCGTCCGCCATCTTGCTCCGCCCCCCCTTAAACTTTATTTTTAATTGACAAAGAATTATATATATATATTTACAGGTACAGTAGGTTTTTTTATATATGTATACATTTCGGAAAGATTACATAAAGCTAATTAACATATCCATCACCTCAAATAGTTATCATTATTTTGTGCTGAGAGCATTCAAAACCAACTATTGGACAATATCCAAGTATACAATACATTATTATTAAGTATAGTGGCCATGCTGTACAGAAGATCTCCAGAATTTATTGTTCCTATCTAAGCAAAACTTTATGCTCTTTCACCAACATCACTTTTTTTCCCCTCACCATCGGTCCCTGGTGACCACCATTCTACTCTCTACTTCTATGAGCTCAAATGTTTAGAACCCAGATATAAGTGAGATCATGCCATATTCGTTTTTTTGTGACTAGCTTATTTCCCTTAATATAATGTCCTCCAGGCATCAAGACATACCACTGCAGAAAATCATCAAATCCTAAAGCAATATAACGAGAGGAAGAAAGGAACAAATCTAATTGGCATGTATTCTTTGTTCTTTATCATGTTATAGTGGATGGAAGAGGCACTCCACCCCCACTCTAAGGTTCATCTGTCTAGCTGTACTCCGCTTTCTATCACTGCTGCTTTTTCGGAAACATCGTTTTACAAATTGTAGGTTCATATGTAAATCTTTAATATAGTCTTCTTTATTTGATCCTTTCATTTTTTAAACATAGCTTTGGTAAAGATCCTTTACATACATTTCTTTGGATGAGAAGCTTGAATTTTTAATGAAAAGGTAGAAAGGAGAAAATAACAAACACTTGCTACTCACTACCCAGAATTAACTACTGATAATGTTTCAATACATTATTTTTTCAGTCTTTCTATGTACATAAATATTTTTAAAGTTTAAAAATATATTTCTATGAAAAAAAATGAGACTATTTCAAGTAAAATGAAATTGTCTTTGGCCATCATCTTCTATTCTACAATTATAGCATCATAAAGAATAGATTCACTGTCCTAAACTCTCTGTGTCACACCTATTCATCCTTACCTCCCTCCATGTCAAACTTTAGCAACTACTGATCTTTTTACTGTCTCCATAGGATTGCCTTTTGAAGAATGCCATATAATTAAAATTATACAATATGTAGCTTTTTCAGATTGGTTTCTTTCATTCGGCAATATGAATTTAAGTTTCCTTTAAATTTTTGTGGTATGAGAGCTCATATCTTTTTAGCAATAAATAATATTCCATTGTAAGGTTGTACCATAGTTTGCTTATCTATTCATCTATTGAAAAATATATTAATTGCTTCGGGTTTTGGCAATTAAGCATATAGCTACTATAAATATTTGTATGTAGTTATGTGTTTGCGTGTGTGAACAGAAGTTTTCAACTCCTTTGAATAAATACCAAGGAAATAAGACTGGATTCTACAAAGAGTATATTTAGTTTTTAAAGAAACTTACCAAGTATCTTCCTGAGTGGCCTTACCATTTTGCATTCCAACCAGCAACAAATGAGAATTCTTGTTGCATCACATCCTAGTCAGCATTTTTTTTTTTACTGTTTTAGATTTTAGTCATCCTCATAAGTTTGTAGTTGTACCTTATAATTGTTTTATTTGTAATTCCATTAAGATATCTTTTCATATGCTTATTTGCCATCTATGTATATCTTAATTGGTGAGTTGTCTATTCAAATCCTTTGCCCATTTTGTAATTGTTTGTTTTCTTATTGTTGAATATTAAGATTTATTTGTATATTTAGAAAACAAATACTTTATCAGATATATGTTTTATCCAGGTCTATGTCTGGATAGATTTTTATCCAGGTCTATGTCTCAACTCTTCATTCTCTTACCAAAGTCTTTCATAGAGCAGGAGTTTGTATTTTTAATGAACTTTAAATTATAATTTTTCTTTCATGAATAGTGTTTGTGTTGTATTTTAAAAATCGTCACCAAAACCATGGGTACCAATTCTCTCCTTTGGAATTTTATATTTTTACATTTTGCATTTAGACCTATAATCTATTTTGAGATAATTTTTGTAAAAAGTATAAGACGCATGGCTACATTAATGATTTTGCATGTGAATATCAAGTTGTTTCAGCATGATTTTTTAAAAGACTGTTCTTTCTCCATTGAATTGCCTTTGCTTGTTTGTCAAAGATCAGTTGACTATAGTAGTTTGGATATATTTCTGAGCTCTCTATTCTGTTCCGAAGATCTATTTGTCTAGTCTTTTACCAATACTTGACTGCCTTAATTATTGTAGCTAGACTTGTAATTGGGTAGTGTCAGTCTTTTGACTTTGTTCTTCTCCTTCAATATTATGTTGGCTATTCTGAGTCTTTTGACTTTCTATATAAACTTTAGAATCAGTTTGTTAACATACACAAATAACTTCCTGGGATTTTGATTATTAATAAACTGCATTGACTCTATAGATCAAATTAGGGGGACCTGACATCTTGGAAATAGAGTCATCCTATCCATGTGCAAAGAACATGCATTTATTTAGATCTTCTTTGATTTCTTTCATGAATGTTTTCTTCATGTAGATCTTGTACATACCTTGTAAAGATTTATACCTAAGCATTTCATTTTTTGGTCATGCTAATGTAAATACTATTTTTATTTTATTTTAATTTGAAATATATTCACAGCAACATCTGAACTGTTATTTGAGCAACTGGGTACATAGACAAGGCAAGTTGACCCATAACTTTGACTATCTAAGCTAGATTAGATATTTTGGATATTTTTTCTGCTTGGAATATTGGATATTTTTTCTGAACTTCCTAGATCTATGATTTCATGCCTATAAATACATTTAAAAAATATTCAGTCATTTTCACTTCAAATTCTTAAAATTTCTTTCTCTTTATTCTCATTCTGCTATTATAATTGCACCAATGTTACAACTTATGTAATTGTCCCATAAGTTTTAGATATTTTGTTTCATCTATTTTTTTATTTGCATTACAGATTTAGAAGTTTATTCCTTCAAGTTCACTAATTATTTCCTTGGCTGTGCCCTATTTAATGATGATCTCACCCAAAGCATTCTTTATTTCTGGTATAGTGTTTTTGATTTTCAGCATTTCCTTTTAAATCTTCTCTTAGAGTTCCTTTTTCCTGCTTACATTGTCCATCTGTTCTTTCATGATGTCCTTTTTTTCCATTAAAACCTTTAATATATTAATCATAGTTGTTTTAAACTCCTTATTTGGTAATTCCCACATATCTTTCATATCTGTGTTTAGTTCTGACGTTTGCTCTGTCTTTTGAAACTGTGTTTTTGTTGTTGTTGTTGTTGTTTTTTATCTTTTAATATGCCTTGTAATTTTTTGTTGAAATTTATAAATGACATAGTGGGTAAAGGGAACTGACATACCTAAGGCCTTTTGTGTGAAGTATTATATTGTCTGGAGAGGAGTTGTGCTGTTTTTACATTTTGCTGTAGCTGTGAGAATTGGAGGCTAAAATTTGCTCTGGTGTCCTTCTTTTTATCTCTCCTAATGTCTTTGGGTTTCCCTAGAAAGTTCTTTTAAACCATAGCCTGAGTATGTGTATTACCTGCAATTTCAAAGTCTTGTGATTATATCTCAGTCTGAGCTATGATTTCCATAAGTCTTCTCACCACCCCACCCCTGACCGACCCCTGGCTTAGATGAGAAAGGAAGGCTAGATGGTCCTACACTTGGGTATGTCCATTCTCCCAGCTTCTGGTAAAAGTCCAGTGTGTTAGGCTCTAGTAAAATAAAATCTTTTTGAGGCAGGCATTGTTAAGAAGACAAGAATGCTCTGCTGTTATTTTAAAGCTGCTATTTTTCCCTCTTCCTGCAAAAAACATTTGGAGATTTTTCTCAGATCTTTACTCGGAGCACCTGGTAAGGCTCCTGGTGAAACTCACAAAAGTGGATGCATGGTGAATGGGCTAAAACTGCCCCCTTGACGTTTTTAACTTTCACACTTGTCCAGACTGAGCCTCCAACAGTATCATCAAATATGGTTTAAGTTTTCTTACCCTGCTACTACTGGTTATTGCAGAGGATTTTGCTCCTGCGTTTATTCTTTGGTAAGAATAATTTTGAATTATTTCTCTATAATTTTCTCTCTCCAACTATCTGGTTCTTTAATTTGAGGGACAGCAATTTGCCTTCCAACCTCAAATATCTGATGTGTCTAAGAAAATTGTTGGTGTTCAGTTTGTTCAGCTTTTTATTGTGATGATGGGAGTGATGACTTCAAAGCTCTCTAATATGCTGGCTTGGAAACCAGAATTCTTTTCCCTTTATTTTATACCAAATTAAAATAAAACCTAAAATACCAACACACAAAAATTTATTTGGCTCCATATGCACTCAAAAGCCTGTGTTTTTCTGTTTGTTTGGTTTTTTTGTTTTTTACTTATCCTCACTTATTTCAGTCATCATCTTCTGCCTGTTATCTACTGTGATATTGCCTCAATCTCCAACCTTGAGTTAAATTGCTCTTGCAAGGTCACATTTTCCCAGCTGCTAAATCCAATAAAAATATTTTTGCTCTTGCATAAGTTAGCTTTTTATAGCATTTTAAAATACGGACTATTTTATTGCACAATTACTCTCTTTATTTCCAAGAGATTATTTATTATTCTTCTTCTCTGGTTACTTCTTTTCAATCCCTCTTATCAAGCTTTGGCTTTAGTTTGCTTGTCTTTTATCTCATTGCAGTCATCAGGGCCCTGTTCTAAGTCTTCTTCTCTTTTTATTTTATGTATTTCCTATAGGTGATGTCACACTCTTCTAAAGAAATTCTCCTCCTCCAAACCACAAGCCAGTTTCTCCATATTTGCTTCTTGTCTCAGAGTCACATCACCAGTCACCCATTTGAATCTGAGATTAATTCATTCTTTTTAAGGCTGACATGAATTTTTTAGTTGCCTGACATAAATGTAGCAATACACAAAACACACAAAAATACTCTAACGTACTTTTTGAGATTCTTGTCATGAAATTTCCTTAAATACTTTAGTTCCTCTAAATAATGTGTATTCATGCAATATATTTCATTTCTTCTCTTATACATATTATGTTATAGAATTATCCTTAATAATTTACCTAAATAATAGCATATGGATACAAGGAATAGAACAGCATAAAGGTAAAATTTAAAGAAAATTTAAAGAAGCATATAATAAGGCTTTTAATATTAAGCCAAATTTGTGTTACAACAACCCACAAATCATGTACATGTGCTTTATGATATAGAGAAAAGCCCAATTTCGGCTTCTCAGACACAGTTCAAGTATTAAAATCTGGTTTTTATTGTTCTGTAGAGAATAGTCCTTTATAAATCTGAGAGATGTTTTTGTATAGGATACAAATGAGATCTTAGTGTATTAATAGCATGCAATGTGGTGCTGATTCAACAGATTTTTATCAACAAATCTTTATTGCTTATTTTTTTAAAAGTAAGTATTATAATCCTTTGCTATAGATTATCTTTTATTTTTTTTTAACAGCTTCAAATAATGGAAGACAGAGTGGCTAAAACAATAACAAAGTCATCAATAAAACAATATATTTCAATTTGAAAATATTTATAAGTGCAAATTATAAAAAAATAGTCATGCTAGATACATCTTTCTAAGAAGCCTGATGATATGGTCTTCCTTTGTACCTACATCTTATCTGAATGTTCTTTTTTTCACTGCAACTTAAGAAGAATAGAATTTGAAGATCTATGAGCTATCATTTACCTCTGAAGAGTTTCTTAATAGTATAGATCTCATAAATCAGATCTTCCATCCACATTATGCCACATTTCCCCAGAAAGAATGCAGGAAGTATTAAAATATTTTGGAATTTGGCATTACTTTGAAGATACTTTGGGCAGAAATGTAATTGGGTTATGGTGGTGAGTGGGAATACAGAAAATTGAAATGTTTCCTACAGTCGGATGCTGAATCCATTTTTAGAAGTTCACCAACAGCAGCACTGAGAATAGTATCAGGAAGAGGCTATTGAAATCAGGATCCTAGGAAGAAGCTATTAAAATCACAGCAGTGCAAATGGAAAATATTGTTTAGGAATATTTTTAGGGGATATCAATGTGGAGACTTTACAGAATAGAATTTGGAGGAGAAAAGAAAAGAAAGCAAGAATTATTCACCACTTCTTTCCAGCTGGAAACTTACAGTAAGTTACAGAGAACTACAAGAAAAATTTAGCTATACCAGATATCCTGGAGTTAAAAACAACTTGATTTTATAGAACTGAAGGCCAAACTTATGAGAAAAAATTTGCTTGGAAGGTATTTTTTAAAAAGAATGATTTAGGATTCACAAGACAACAAAAAGCTAAGCTTGACCATGGAGAATATATGTAAATATTCTGAAATGAATCAGATGACTAGAATGGCAAGTTATGAAATCTAGAAACTTCAGTGTACTTGAACACACTACACTGATATTTGTCATCTGGATGAGGGTATCTATGAAGTGAGCTGAAAGGTCCAAAAGTCGCTGCAGCATCCTTGCTTTGCTAAATTTTCAATTGTACTTTGATAAGCTCAGCAAACCTTTAGTTGGTATGCTAAACATTGTAAAATCATAAATTGCATGAGTTATTCAAACCTGAAGTCACCAAATAAACTGATTTACAAGTGCAGTTATAGGATATTCAATTAAAAGAAAATGACACTTACAATCATTTTAAGTTGTGACCAGTTTCCCATTGGATTATTAGACAAATTTGACTTATCACTTGCTTTAACTATTCAACACAGCAATGTTTTTTATTGATCTGACACAATTAGTATGCTAATTAATATAGCGTACTGTAACTATGTTGATATTATATTACATTTTTAGCCTAAAATACCAGGAACTATTCTGTAATATTATAGCACAAATGAATTAATTAAACATTTTTATTTCACATAGATATTATTGTAGAATAAAAGTAGTTTCAACATTCTCAAAAGACATTAGTTCCTAAATCATTTAGCTACTAACATTTGTGTGTTATGAAAATGCCATCCATAGCTTCCTATTGTATTTTTAATTGAATTTTGATATTGTATTACATAATTCTTAAAAATAAAATAATTTAGCCTCTTTGTTTCTAGGAATTAGCTGCTTTACAAAGAGATATTTCTCTTCTATAGATTATTTTATTTATATTTTTATTTTTTAATTTTTTTAATTTTAAAAGAGTTTTAAATCCATATCTTACTTTTTTATACCTTTTCAAAAAAAAAGCCATAACTGGCAAAACCGGATATTTTTTTAGTTCACTTATGAGGCAAAGATGTGAAACATTGTGTTTGATTACACAAATAAAAAGAACAAATTACTGATAATCAGAAAGCACACATTCTTGAGAACAATAAAATAAACAAATGAGATTCCTAAGTTAATAAAAATGTCGCATATTATTAAGTTGATGGCAGTATAGATAAAAAGTACACACAGTTGATTTCTATTTCAGTCCTAAACTTCATTATTATTTATTAAAGTGTCAAAACAACATGTTTCCTGTTTGCTTTGCATGAGACTTATGAGTTATTGATAATTTTAAAATACCTCAAAGGACTAGGCCTGTTGCTGAAACATACTATATATAAATAAATATATATATTAATTAAAAAAAAGTTAGATATTCAGAGAATCTTTAGGGAGCTGACATTATCAACATTTCACATTCATAAACTATAGATATGGGTTTTCTAGAACTAGGTTTGTAGTTCAATAATTTGTTATCTATAGTGATCCAAATGGGATTTCACAAATTGTTGGAAACTCAGGAGGTCATTCCAGCCTTACACTGTGAATGGCTTGACACTTTTGCCTTTTCAAATAAGTAAGGAAAACAATGCTTACCAATCCTAGAATGTATCTTATGGCCTAAAGAAAATGATCTATATTAATGAAACTTAACACTGCTTAAGTGAAATTGGTTCATTTATTTATTAAACAAATTTGAAATTATTAATTGAATTCCTAGAATGCATACTGTGGCTAAAGCTAGGTCACTTGTTCTCCATCAGAGAATTTCAATGTGGAAACATAATCATGTGACATCATATGTACTATAACAGAGAGGCAACTGCAGTTAATGATGAAAAAAGAGAGCAGCTACATTTCTAGGAGAATAAAAGGGAATTCTTCCAAAAAGAAAAACATTTATAATGGATATTAAAATATAATTAAACTGTTTCTTTTAGAAAATATTTAATATTTTTGTTCTAACTGACTTATTCATATGCTTTTAAAAGTATAAATGGGTTTGTTGATTCCCAATTTTACTTATTCAGGAAATGATGACTGTTGTAACACAAATGTAGACCATAGAAGTAGACAAAATGTCTCTAAAGCCTGAGATTGACAGGGATGATGTCATGGCTGGGGCAAAATCTTCTGGAAAATAGCTGAGAGAAGCAGAGGGGCTCTGAGACCCCTGAAATACCAGGTGCCAACAAGGCACCAAGAGCCACCCACAGGGCACATTGAGTGTCCCTCTTCCATCTTCACTCCACCACAAACCTGCAGTAAAGTCTTATCTACAATGTGATTGTATTTTTCTGCCAAATAAAAGACAGTATTTTTAATCAGATTTTTTTGATAAGTCGAATCAGAAGGGACACAATGAAAGCCAAGAAATAATAAGCATGGCAATTTTTTAATTTCTGCATATTATGAGGTACAAATGTTTAGGTTATGTATATTGCCCCCCCCCCGTGAGAGCTTCAAGCATGACCATCCTCCAGACCATGGGCATCACACTCATTATGTATGCATATACCCATCCCCACATCCCCCCTCCTATCTGCCAGATGCCCAATAAATGTTATTACTATATGTGCAGTGAAACCAATCAGTGTTGATCAGTGAAACCAATTTGATGGTGAGTACATGTGGTGCTTATTTTTCCATTCTTGGGATACTTCACTTAGTAGAATGGCTTCCAGTTCTATCCAGGAAAATACAACAGGTACTATATCACCATTGTTTCCATGGTATACATATACCACATTTTATTAATCACTCATGTATTGATGGGCACTTGGGTTGTTTCCACAAGTTTGCAATTGTGAATTGTGCTTCGTATGGAACCAGAGAAGACTCCGTATAGCAAAAGCAATCCTAGGCAAAAAGAATAAAATGGAAGCCTTCAATTTTTCTATCAAAAACTCAGCCTAAAGTATCTAGAAATAATCACTTTTTAAACTTTGATACTCTATGAACATCTCCACTGGAGATCTGTGCCTGTAACTATTTATGAGTGAATTATTTGTTTTTCATTTTTCATTGACTTTTATTTTCCCTGAATGTAGTGTAGTATAGTGCTTAAGAGACCTTGCTTTGGAGTCAGGATACCTGGATTATGACCTCATTACTGTCACTTACTAGATAAGTGGTGTTAGGAAAACATTGTTGAAATGTCTATACTACCCAAAGTGATCTACAGAGTCAATGCAATCTTTATTAAAATACCATCATCATTTTTCACAGATATAGAAAAAATAATTTTACACTTCATATGGAACCAGAGAAGATCCCGTATAGCAAAAGCAATTCTAGGCAATAAAAAGAATATGGGAGGTGTCATTTTACCAGATTTCAAACTATACTACAAAGCTGTCATAATTAAATCATCTTGGAACTGGCACAAGAATAGGGACATTGAGCAGTGGAACAGAGCAGAGAACCCAGATATAAAATCATCCTCATATAGCCATCTAATCTTTGACAAAGCAGACAAAAACATACACTGGAGAAAAGAATCCTTATTCAATAAATGGTACTGGGAAAACTGGATAGCCACATGTAGAAGACTGAAACAGGATCCACACCTTTCATCTCTCACAGAAATCAACTCACTCTGGGTAACAGACTTAAACATAAGGTGTGAAACTATTAGAATTCTAGAGGAAAACGTTGGAAATACTCTTCTAGACATTGGCGTAGACAATGAATTTATGAAGAAGACCCCAAAGGCAATCACAGCATCAACAAAAATAAATAAATGGGATCTAATCACATTAAAAAGCTTCTGCACAGCCAAAGAAACTGTCACAAGAGCAAACAGACAACCTACAGAATGGGAGAAAATATTTGCATGATACACATCCAATAAAGGGCTGATAATTAGAATCTATTTAGAACTCAGGAAAATCAACAAGAAAAAAATCAAACAACCCTATCAAAAAGCGGGCAAAGGACATGAACAGAAACTTTTCAAAAGAAGACAGAATAATGGTCAACAAGCATATGAAAAAATGCTCAACATCTCTAATCATCAGGTAAATGCAAATCAAACCCACAATGAGATAGCACTTATCTCCAGTGAGAATGGCCTTTATCAGAAATTCTCAAAACAACAAATGTTGGCATGAATGAGGAGAGATAGGAACACTCCTATATTGCTGGTGGGACTGTAAACTAGTTCAACCTCTGTGGAAAACAATATGGAGATACATTAAAGAGCTACAAGTAGATCTACCATTTGATCCAGCAATCCCATTACTGGTCATCTACCCAAAAGAAAAAAAGACATTCTATAAAAAAGACATCTGCACTCGAATGTTGTTAGAAGCATGATATTTTTTAAAAAACTGTGGGAGATTAAAGGCCTCATCCAGGTAATGAAATTAGTAATTTAGATCAAGTTTATCTAAATATGTGGTAGCATAAAATTTCTAAATGTGAAGTGTTACAAGTTGGTTTATTTTCTCATGTCTTTTCACACAAGGTACTTACATAAAATCATTGCCACTGAAATGAATCAATGATGCACTCCTCTTAGGATTTCCAAACCTCTTTGCTCAGTCTAGCAATAGCACAAGAGCATGTGAGTAAATGTTGAAATAGAAAATCTATTGTACACAGTGTCATATGTCTGCATTAGAGGGGACAATCCTGTAAAAAGTAAATCATTTCCTGATATTTCATTGTGGATATAATTTAAAAACCTAGTGTTTTGAGAAATTGAATGTGTTCTGGAAGGAAAACAAGGTAATGACATAATTAATTAACTATTTAATTCAAAATGGATTTTTGAGCACTTAGTATGTGCCAGCCTCTCTTCTAGGTGCTGGAGAGGCACTGTTGAACGAAGCTAGCAAAGATTACTAGCCATGTGGAACTTACATTCTGGTGGGAGAAGACAGAGACTGAAAAGTAAAATTCTAGGCCAGGCGTAGTGACTCACACCTGTAATCCTGGGAGGCCGAGTTGGGAGGACCACTCAAACTCAGGAGTTCAAAACCAGCCTGACCAAGAGTGAGATCCTTTCTCTACTAAAAATAGAAAGAAATTAATTGGCCAACTAAAAAAATATACTGAAAAAATTAGCGGGGCATGGTGGCGCATGCCTGCAGTCCTGGCTACTTGGGAGGCTGAGGCAGAAGGATTGCTTGGGCCCAGGAGTTTGAGGTTGCTGTCAGTTAGGCTGATGCCATGGTGCTCTAACCCAGGCAACAGAGTGAGACTCTGTCTCAATCAATCAATCAATCAATAAAATAAAACAAAATAAAATAAAAAGTAAAATTCTTAGGTAAGCAAATTATATAATAAATTAAATTAAGGTAAGTGATTTGAAAAAAATAGAGATCAAGGATACAAGAGATTCGAGTTGTAGAGTTGTATAGAGTATGCCCCATTGAGGAGGTGACATTTGAACAATAAATAGAAGTGAAAGAAACAACCACATGGATATAATATGGAGAATAAACACTCCAGTCTAAAGGTATATTCAGTGTAAGGGCAAAAGTCATGTGGCCACAGAGTGGTTGGAGGGCTCAAGGAAAATCAAAGAGGCCACATTAGCTGGAGCAGAATAAAGAAGACAGAGTCAAGAAGGAGTCAGATTGGTCATTGTGAAATTGTTGGCTTTTACTCTGACAAAAATGAGGATCCAATGGAAGAATCTGAATAGAGACTGGTATGATATAAATTACTTAATAGGATCATTTTGGCTAATGTTTTAAGAATAGGCTCTGTGGATAGAAAGGTAGATGTGTAGATGTCCGGAGCCATGAGCAACGTGGCTGCCGGGGCGTGCTCAGGCAGGCCCGACCCTTACCAAAAAATAGATGCCTGGCCTTGGGAAACAGAAAGTTTTAGCTTTCGGTTTCCCTGAATCTACGCGTGTAGAGAGTTGGGGTCTTTCTTCTCCTTATATGGTCATCCTCCTAAGCTCCCTCCCCACTCCCCCTCTCTCCGGTATATATCCCTACCTCATTCTGCCAATAAACGAGACTTGATCAGACTCCTGTCTTGTCTCCATTTCTCGTGTCTTTTCCTTCCCCAGGTCCCACTCCCCATTCGCAGACCCCACCAATAACTTGTCCCGCGGGCGGGACATGTAGAAAATAGTAACAGGTTTCTGAAATAATCTAGACCAGAGATGATGGTGACTTAGACTGTAGTGGTAATTGTGGAGATGATGGAGGTAATCAGATTCTAGATTTGTTTTGAAGATTTAGCCAATGAATTCATTGATGGATTAATGATGATTGTGGTAGAAAAAGAGGAATCAAGCATGATTGCAAGTATTTAACCTAGAATTGTCATTAATTGAGATGCTGAAGTTTGTGAAGATTTAGAAGGTATGTGGAGGCAAGATAAAGAGTTTAATTTGACACATTAAATTTGAAAAGTCCACTGTATCTACTATCTATTCTATTCTACTATATAGTAAAGTAAAAATATCAAGTCTAAAATACTCTGCAGAAATGTGGGCTGAATCTAATCGCAAATCCTTTCAAGTCAAGAAAAGGAAGTTACCAAGAGTGGAAAGATGAGCACTAATTGTTTTTTATTTTTTATTTTTTCATTTTTAGGTACTGGGTCTTGCAGTCACCCATGCTGGAGTTCAATGGCATGATAATTATCATTGCTTATTGCAAACTTGAACTTCTGGGCTCAAGAGATCCTCTTGGGTCAGCCTCCTGAGTAGCTGGGACTACAGTTATGCATCACTATGCTGAGCTAATTTTTTTCTTCACTTTTTTTTTTTGGTGTTTTTTTTTTTTT
>VBSM01002937.1:30631544-30670319 GCA_008086735.1 Cheirogaleus medius
TGCAAGGGAGGGGGAAGTTAACCGCTCCACCTACCCTTGCCGTTGATCTCCAGATTGCTCGCTCCGGAGGTTTCTCCTTTCTTTTCTTCTCTTTTCTAGAGACACACTCTCACTGTGCATCCCAGGCTGGCCTTGTACTCCTGACCTCAAGCGATCCTCCCACCTAAGCATAAAGAGAAGTTAGTGCAAACCAAACTTGTTCTTCCAGATTTTCTTACCATTCCAACCATTTGATGTTGCAGACTGAGGGCAGAGGGTGTTAATTAATCGTTCACTCTTTTTACCTCTCTAAGATACAGAAGGATAGAAGTAAGGGGGAAGGGTGCAAACCAAAAATTATTCCATGGAAGACAAATGCATTTCTAGGTTTCTGGGATGACTACCTTGTTAAATGCTACTTACTTATGGTTTAAGTAAAATAAAGCCCTTTCATAGCTATACATTGATCATGGTGATCACAGACCATTTTTAGAAAAGTATTTAGAAAAATCTTAAGACAGTGTTTCAAGAAAATGAACAATAAAATTTGGAGACAGAAAAGCTAGACAACTCTTTAAGAGTTTTACTGAAAAGGGGAGAAAATAAATGAATCAAGAGCTCCAGGGAAATGGAAGTCAAAAGAAGATATATTTTTGTAATAACCAAAAATATGAATTATTTACATGCTGATTGATATGATCAAGTAAAGAAGGAAAAAAATAATGAAAGGAAAAGGGAGAAGTAGCTGAGCAATATCCTTGAATTAGGATAAGATGAAAGTCACCCACAAATAAAGGAGATGGCCAAATATAAAAAATAGGTAAACTTCAGTTATAGTAACAAGAATGCTATAGTTTGAATGTCTCTTCCAAAACTCATGTTAAAATTTAATTGCCATTGTACCAGTTTTAAGAGGTGGTAGCCTTAAGAGGAGATCAGGCCGTAAGGACTCTACCCCCCATGAGTGAAATAATGTCATTATTATAGGAGTGGGTTCCTTGTAAAAGGAGGATTTTGTTCTTCTACCCCCTGCATGCTCTCTCTTGCCCTTACACCTTCTGTCATGATATGACACAGGAAGAAGGCCCTTGCTTTATGACAGCCCCTCGATTTTGGACTTATTAACCTCCAGAAACATAAGAAATAAATTTCCATTGTTTAGAAATTACCCAGCCTATAGTATACTATTATAGCATCACAAAATGGACTAAGACGAACAGGAAAGGTAGGCAGGTAATTTGGTAAGGTAGTTAAGAAAAGTATTCTTATAATTTCTTTAATTTTCTTCTAAAAGTAGGAAGCCAGGTCAGCCAGTTGAGAGTAGTGATTAGGGAGTGAGGGTAAAGATTATACAAGAGAATAGAAGAGTGTGATAGTTAATTAGGAGAGTAGGAGAGTTAATGGATTACAGAAATAAACAATGTTAATGGTCCTGTTGATATTCAAGGTAACATGTTTAAATAGAAAGCACTCTGAATTTTTTTAAATTTCTTTTATAGCCACATTTAGCTTCATAGGTACAGGTGCTTGAGAGGCAGAATTGTTATCTTGTTAAGGAAGTGAAATGATGCAAGAGTGAGGAAGGAAATAGAGAGTGTATTCCTAAAAGTAGTTTTAATGATTGATTATTCTTAGAAAATTTGAGTGGGTTGATACACTTGTCTCATCTACCAAGATCGAATATCCTGAAGAACAAACTGCTATTGTGTGGCTGGCTATAAAGCGAAAATTGGAAGTATGTAGAGGAGAAAGAAACCAGAATCATTTGTAAGACATAGAGAAGAGAATTTTGAGCAGTGGTTAGTATACTATTCCAAAATGTTGCCAAAGAGCCAGACATTAGGAGAATAGAATTGAGTGATTTTAATGCCTGGTCCTGCATTAGGAATTATATATTGTCTCAAATCAACAAAATATGGTAGAATTCCTGTCAGCATTTGAATGGGTATGTAATATAGATAGAAGCCAATACATTATTCATCTTAAAATTATTTGAAATCAGGAATAAGAAAGCATACCTATACATGAGGATCATGAAGGGGATATTTCAGTCTTCCAAGAGATTTGAGAAAATGACAAAACTAGACTCATTTCAAGAGTACTTGATATAGAACTGTTCCTGCAAAATTATAAAGGAGACTTATGTTAATCCATTTTATGCTGTTTTAACAGAATACCACAAACTGTGTAATTTATAACAAATGGAACTTTATTTGCTTTCAAAGTTCTAGAGACTGAGAAGTCCAAGAGCATAGTTCTAGCATCTGGCAAGGGCCTTTGTGCTGTGTCATCCCATGGCCAAATGCAGAAGAACAAGAGAGGGCAAGCAGGAGAGAGAGAGAGAGAGGAAAGGGGTCAAACTTATCCTTCTATCAGGAACCCACTCCAGCAATAACTACCCAACTCCCAGGATAATGACATTAACCTATTCATGAGGGTGTACATCTTATAATATTATGACCCGTTAAAGCTTCCACCTCTCAAAACTGTTGCATTCAGGATTAAGTTTTCAACACATGAACTTTGGGGGACACATTGAAACCATGGCAGACATGATTGTCCCATCTTGACTTAATGTCTCCCTTGCCATAATTCTTTCCATTAATAAAGAAAAAAATCAAATGAGAATTAATTTCCTGTACTCTCAGTGAATAGCATCACATGGTTGAGGTGATAATGGGAACTAGAAGAATGAGCCTGCCATGGTGAGTTAAAAGTAATGTACTATTGAGTCACCTGAGGATGGAAATAAATAGTCTCTATCCCGCTTTTTAGAATTGTATTTTTTCCTATAGAAACAGGAGTCACCATGAAAAGCATAGTGTTACTACTTCTCAGTGTCAAGAAGATCACATACATATGAGATAGATTTCAGAAAAATAAATTAATGGACTACTTGGCACTTACTGAAGCTAGAATTTTTTTTCACTGCAGCAAGAAATGTATTGGTGACCATACAGGTGATGGTATTAATATTAAGACAAGATAAATTAAATAAATTTTATGGCATTACATAGTAAAGGGATGAGTCAGGATTCAATTCCACATAACTGAGTTTGCCCTCTTGTGGTTGAATTCTAAAGATGAAAATACTAACCTGGTCTCACAGAATGTAATGTCTAAACATGGCAGGCATAGGTGCAGAGCAAATCTGACTTCATACATATAATAGTTCACTGCTACTGATTCCTCTCCTGTGAAAGGCATGTGCTTTGGGATGGAATTCTGAGAAAGTCAGGCCTAAATAGCTAAAGATGCTAATGCCCAGTCAGTAGGAGTCTGTATCTGGGAGGATCAAAGAATTATGACCAAGAAATTAAGCTCACAATTTATTCTGCAAACAAGGCAACATTTAAGCATAATATGGCTTTTTGTATTTGACCCTGCACCTTTCCCAGCTACTCATATATCCCTAAATGATTTTTATGATGTAGAGCAAGCTCTTGCTTGTTGCATTAGTAACAGAGGCCAAATATTAGTGTTACAAAAGGACTAGAGCATCTCAACTAATGAAAAGCATGAGATCAAGTCATGAGGCAATCCTCAATAAGAAACTTAAGAAGGTTTTCTTCTAAGAATTAGGAAAAGACAACCAGGATATGTGGACCTCTAAGCTTCAAGTAGCTGGATGATACAGATGAATATGTGTTATATATTTTCTTCTGACTTGTCACGGCTTTTAGTAGAGCACAAGTTGTTAGTTTTCTAACATTGGCTGTGTTTTGCAGTAGCTCAAATGAAAAACACTGGAGTCGGTCAGTAACATTACAGACAATTCTAAACTGCAAGTTGTGAACCCTCTACCTTTCATTTCATTCATTCATTAATTATCAAATATTTCTTTACAAAAGCAAAATGTGCTTAAACTATTTTCTGGAGATAGGAGGAGTTATGATTCCTGACAAAGAGTAGAATCAATTGACCTCAAGAGACCAGGGAGTATGTAGTCAGCACATGATATGAGGAAATATGTTGGAGAATTCACAAAGATAATGTGGAGGTTGCTGAATTCACCAAGGAGTAAAAATAAGGTGGGTCCATCTAGATTTACCAATATCCAAAAAAGTAGGAAAAATGAATAATTTTTTGGTTTACTCAGTGTATATATTTTTCAAACATCTTATTTTTCTTTATCCTTCCTTGAAATTTTGGGTATTTCTTGTTCATGATCCATCTAAGTTAAAGTAAAAAAATGAGAAAGTGAGAACTTGAGATTCAGGTCAGCCAATTCTGCTATTTCTAATAGCTCCATTAGTACCTTTTTGATTTAGAAGTTTGCTAAATAGTTATTTAGCAAATATTCGGTAACCCCAGTGTACCGAATATTTTTACTGATCTGAAAGTAGAAATGTAGTTGTTAAGGTGGCCTAATATACAATTTGTTGTATAAAATAGGTCTTAGAATTCATATTTGTGATTATTATTTGCAGTAATCTTGGCTGCAACAATGTTGTGAAAGCAAATGACAACCTTCGTAGGAAGAACTTGTCAGGCAGATCATTGTCATGCAGCACCCACCATCTACAAAAGGAGAAGCACTGGCGCTGCACCGTGCAGAGTTGTATATGAGAATATTATGAGTTTGACTTGAACGATGCACCAGAGGTGATTTTGTGCTGATCGAAATATCAGGCTGTAAAACTATTTTTACTATAGATATTGTCAAACTCTGGATTCCAAAGCTCTTTAACAATGAAATATAATTGTCTTTTAAGCAATACACATATGTCACAGTTAAGGGAATTCTTTTTAATCAGGCTTGCACTGTTAGGAATGGGTACAGATGTTAAGGAACTCACAAAGTTGTTTTATTATTATTATTATTATTTCCACTTAGTTTCAGTCACTTGCTGCACAGACAGCCAATTACTGAGACAATGAGGATTGTCAAGGAAGAAGGGAAATTTATTGCTGAGGATGTCAAATGAGAGGTAGGGAAACTGCCTCAAATCACCTCCCTAACTAATGGGGTCAGGGGTTTTTTCTAGAGGTAAAATGAATAATGCAGGAAGTGAGTGAGCATCATTAAATGTTTGGGGCAGACTGCAAGGTACACAAGTGCAGTGACAAATCATACTGGCGCATACAATGCATGATCAAAAAATAGCATATAAATCCCTCCCAGGATGCAGATTTTAGTAGTATAATGAGCTAGGGGTAAATATTAGTCATTGTTTCGGTCTTATGAGATGGCAGGACGTGAGGAGTAGGTTGCTCACTGGGTCCTTGGCCAGGATCTGTGGTGGAGTGCCACTTACCTGCCTTCTCCTGACGCACAGGTGGGGTAAGGTCTGGTACATGGCTGCAAGGAGGTTCCCCTGTTTCCGAGAAACACCTCAAAAGGGAATGGATCAGTGAAACAGAAAGTTACAGAGTTCTGATCAGCAAATCCTACTGGCCTGGGAACTTGAAACAAGAGAACTGCAAAAAGACACTTTTCTTCCTGCAGCTGGTTACACAGGAAGTATTGGAGAGGACACTGTATAAAAACTAAGCTTTACTCAAAGAGCGGCATTGCTGTGATGCATGTTTTCCCTTTTCTGATAATATTTTAAGACTTAATTCAATATACTGACTTTCCAAGAAAGAACAAGCAAAGTAAATGAAAATTTGTAACCAGTAACTGTTTATAGCTGCTTAGACTAAATTGGCTATTACCATTTTATTTGTCTCCAGTGACTTCCATCTTGTGGAACAACCAAGTTAATCAGCCTTAATTTACCTAGTAGTATGTTGAAAAATTGGTACAGATTCTATATTTTTCATTTGAAATTTTCAACAAAATAGCCTCCTTTTCTTTTATTCTTTTTAAAGCCATCCTGTAATTTAAAATGAAATAACCAAATAAAACAATGAGATTGCATACAGAGGATAAAATAAGGCCCAGTACATAGGTGTTATTTTAGGTCCTTGGAAATTCTAGGTAATTTAAAGACAGACATATGTTCTTAGGACAATTTGAAAACATACAATTCTATTTACTATTTACAAATACCTAGTTTTTAATTTATATTACATTTAAAATCATATGAACCATATATATTTTAGAGAAAAAATAGAAAAAGATAGTGGGGAAACAGTGAAATTGGTTGTATATTATTTAATACTATGCTCAGCATAATTTTATTTCAATATTAAATATTACTAAGAAATTATTTTAGCACAATATAACTGAAGCTATTTTAATGTTTTAGAAAAATCATTTTTAAAAATTTTATAATCAGTTAATGCTCACAAGGATTTGCAAAATATTAAATGAAGAGTTCTTATGTATTAATACGTAGCTTCCTCCACTGATATCTTACATAACCCCTAACAATGTCTAAAAAAAATGGATGTACAGTACTATCAACTGAGGTACAAATTTTATTTAATTTCATACGTTTTCACATGCATTGTTTTTGTTTGATTTGCTTTGGTTTTTGATGTATAGTTCTATGAGATTTATCATATGTGTATAACATAAACATATGATATACTCAAATATATGTGTACATTTGAGTAACTGTCAATAAAATCAAGACACTAAATAGTTCTATCATCACCAAGAAATGACTTCATATCATCCTTAATGGTTATACCTTTCCCCAAACTTAAATATGAAAACCACCAGTCTGTTCTTTGTCACTAAAGTTTTGTTCCTTTGAGAAAACTATATGTACATAATCATACATGATGTATGCATTTGTAATTGACTCTTTTTATTCAGTATAATTCTCTAGGATATCCCTATACTTTGCTGTGGATCTCTTGTTAATTATGTTTTATTGCAGAATACTATTCCAGTGTATGTATATACTACAGTGTGCTTTTCATTTCATTTATTGAATGACATTTTGATTTTTCCCCCTAAATTGGGGCTATTACAAGTTAAACTGCTATGAAAATTCATGTTCAGATATTTGTATGAACATAAGTTTTCCTTTCTCTAGGAAAAATACTCAGGAAGGTGTGTGTAGAGTTATATAGCAAGTGTATATTTAACTTAGAAACTGCCAAGCTCGTTTCAAGAATGTGCTATCTCAGTTATCTTCAACCATCTTCAAGATACATAGTTTCTGTGCATTCTCAGAAGCCGTTGGTATTTCCACTAATTTTTATTTTAACCATTCTAAGATGTTTGTAATGATCTCTCATCAGGAATTTCAGTTTGCATTTCCCCAATGGTTAATAATATTGAACATCTTTTTATGCATTTATTTGCTATCTGTACATATTCTTTAGACAATTATCTGTTTAAATTCATTTTGTCATTTTCTTATTGGTCTTCTTGTTTACTTACTGTTGACTTTAGAGAGTGCTACAGTCTGAATGTGGTACCCCCAAAATTCATATGGTGATGCCCTAGCCCTCAGTACCTTAAAATGTGACTCTATTTGGAGTGTCTTTAAAGAGATAATTAAATAAAATAATATCATTAAGACAGCCCTAATCCAATATGACTAGTGTCCTTATAAGAAGAAGAAATTTGGGCACAGATATGTACAAAAGAAGGAATGTGTGAAGACAGCAAGAATACAGCCATGCATAAGTCAATGAGAGATCCCTCAGAAGAAAGCTTTGTCTTGTCATTAATATACTTAACATGCATATGCAGAGCAAAAGCATTTAATTTTGGTGCAATTTGTGAATTTTTTAAAAAATTAATCATACTTTTTTTATCATGTATAAAAATGCTTCACCTTGTCCTAGATATTAAATATTTTCTCTTACATTTTTCTAAAGGTTTTTGTTGTGTTTTATATTCAAGTCTATTATGAATTTTGAGTTAATCTTCAAATGAGACATGAAATTTGGCTGAGTTTCATTTATCTTTGCTTATAAATATCTAATACCATTTGTTGAAAATTCCATACTTGTTCCATTGACTTGTTTTTCTCACATTTGCCTAAAATCAGTTGACTGTATTTGTTTGGGTAAATTTCTGGCTACTTTATTCTGTTCTTTGATCCATGTGTCTCTCTACCAAACAATACACTCCCTTATTTATTCTAGCTATAGTGGGTGTCTCAAATTCACATACTATAATTCTTCCAAATGCTTTCTTCTTTTTCAAAACTGATTTGGCTGCTTTAGTTCCTTTGTTTTTCATATAAAATATTGATCCAATGTGTCTATACACACATAGTATTGTTGAGATTTTAATAGGAATTGCTTAAATCTACACATCAATTTGGTGAGAATTGACATCATTACTAGTTTTTATCTTCCAATCCACAAACATGTCATGTGTTTCCATTTATGTAGGTCTTCTAGAATTTCTTTCATTGTACTTAGTTTCTCATGTTCAGATACCGCATGCACATGGTTGTTTATACCTACATATTTTATTTTTTGCAGTTGAGTGATGATAAATGATACTATTTTTAAATTTAATTTTCCAAGGTATTAAGAAATATCTTCTATGTGTTGACCATGTATCCTGCAACCTTGCTAAACTTACTTAATTCTAGGATTCTAGGATATTTTTGGTAGATTTGTTAGTATTTTCTATGTGGATAAGAATGTCATCTGCAAATGGAGACAATTTATATTCTTATACTCCAATCTGTAACACAGACTTTAAATTATGTTTTCCGTATTGCTCTGGCAAAGACAATATGTTGAATGATGGTTGAATGGAGGGAAAACACTCACACTTTATCCATTAAGTATAATGAAAGCTGGTGTTTGTAGCTATTGCTTATCAGCTTGAGGATGTTTCTTTCTATTCTTACCTTGTTTATTATAAGTGTTATTGAATTCTATCAAATGTTTGTTTTCACATTGAATGAAGTGATCTTTTTTGTTTCTGTTAATGTAATAGAATATATTTATTAATTTTTAATTATTGAAATAGGCTTGCATTAAAATAAGAATAAAACTACTTAAGTGTGTCATATTTTTCTTTTTATATAAATGCTGCATTCAATTTGCTAATATTTTATTGAGGATGTTATGTCTGGGTTCATGAGGAATATTGCTCAACAGTTATTCTGATTATATTTTTCATTCTCTGCTGCTATTTTTGTCTGGTTTGGGTGTCATAAAATAAAATAAATAGGAAAGTGTTCTCACCTATTCTACTTTTTGAAAGAGATTGTGCATAATTTCTGTATTTCTTCTTAAAATGTTTGGTAGGATATGTCTGTGAAATCATTCACACCTGGAGATTTTATGTTTAGAAGGTTTAATTAAGATTTCAATTCCTTTAATAATTATAGTATTATTCAGATTACTACTTTTTGGGTGAGTTTGTTATTTTCAAGAATCAATCCATTTCCTCTAAAATTGCAATGTATATGAGTAGATTATATTTCTTGATTAAGTTTTTAATATCTGTAAGGTTGTCATGATAGTTCTTCCTTTATTCTTATGTGCTCTCTTTTCCTTTGTCAGACTTGCTAGAGGCTTATCAATTTTATCTGTTTTCAAAAACACAGCTTTTGTTTAGATTGAATTTTCTCCATTTTTGTTTTTATTTTTATTGACATCTACTCTTATCTGTGTTATTTCTTTCTTTGTACTTGCTTTAAGTGATATTTTTCTCTTTTTTTTTTACTTTCTTAATGAAGGATTTTAGATTATGGATTTGAGGCCTCTCTCCCTTTGTAATAATATAAGCATTCCGTGCTATAAATATTGTCTCAGCATGGCTTGAACTCCAGGTGACAGATTTTGACATAATTTATTTTCACTATCATTAAGTTCTCTCTATATAAACTATATGTAAATACATATACATAGTTTTCCTAAACATCCTCTTTTCTTTATAGGTCATTTAGAAGTATATATGTTTTTGATTTCTAATAACTTGTAGAGCTTTCTGCTACCTTTCTGTTACTGTTAATATTTTTGGTGTGATTCTAATGCACTCAGTATACTTTTTATAATTTCATTATTTTAAATTTCTTAACTTTGTTTTACAGATGAAGATATAGCCTATGTTGATCTATGTACTCTCGAAAAATATGTCTATTATGATGTTGGTTGAAACATTTTTTTAAAGGTCAATTAGATTTCATTGATTGATGTTGTTGTTTAGTTCTACTATCTCTATTTTCCTTCTGCCTAGTGATCCTATTCATTTCTGAAAGAAAAGTATTATCATACCTCATTCTAATTGTGTATTTGCTATTTCTACTTTTAGTTCTGCCAGCTTTTATTTTATGTATTTTGAAACACATTTGCATTTTTATATACACACATATATACATATATATTAAAAAACATTTAGCTGTATAATTTTGCTGAATTGTCCATTTTATATTTATGTAATGACTTCATTGTCAGTGGTAGTTTACTTTGCTCTGAAGTCTATTTTCTCCAGTACTAATATAACCATGTTAACTTTATTTGAATTATTGTTTCCATGTAGTTTAGGAGTTACATGACCACCTTCTAATTCAGTTTTTTTTTTTTCGCTGAAAAATCTCACAAGTAAAAAAAGCAAGTTACACTCAAAACTAAAGTTTATTGTATCAAAAGGAGATATAATGCAAGCAAGAGAAGAAAGTTCTACATTGTTTACAGTCCAGAGAAATCAAGTGCAGGCTGCTAAATCCTCCCCACCAGTTCACACAGGATGCAGTTGATATTCTAGCAGTAAACTGCACAGACATGTATGAAATTTCCCTCTTGAGGGAAACCTCAGGACCTTAGGCTTTTATGGAAGGCTGGTCATGTAGGCACATTCTAGCTGCATGAACAACCTTGGTGACTGAAACTTAGGATTCCAACTTTAAAACCAGGTACATCTAATCAATCTGTCATTTTTTTCATTAGAATCATTGTTCCACTATAGATGTTGTGCCATTACTGTCTACAGATTTTAAGCTTTATCATTTGAATATTTTTTTATTTTTATTTATTTCAGCATATTATGAGGGTACAAATGTTTAAGTTACATACATTGCCCTTGTCATCCCCCCAGTCCTCTTCAAGCGTGTCCATTCCCCAAATGGTGCTCACTGTACTCATTATGTTATGAATAGACCCATTCGCTTCTCCCTGTCCCATCTGCCCGACGCTCGATGAATGTTATTACTGTATGTGCACTTAGGTGCTGATCAGTGAAAACCTATCATTTGAATTTAACATTCAAAATTTTGATTAAAACGTATCTAGATGTAGATTTCTTTGGATGTATACTGTTGGTGGTTCACTAAGCTTCTGAATATGTAGACTTATGCCTTTCATCAAAGTTGGAAAGGTATTAGTCATTATTTTTAAAATATATTTTCAGACTGATATTTTTATTTCATATCCTTCTGTAACTTTAAAAACATAAATTTTAGATCTTGTGTTATGGTCTCATAAATCCTTGATTCTCAGTTTATTTTTCAAAGCTATTTTTCCATCCTGTTTTTTCAGATTGACTAATTTCCTTTCAGCTATTTTAAAATCCCTCTATTTTTTTTCTGTCATATTCACTCTATTATTGAGTTCTTCCTATGAGCTTTTTATTTTGGTTATTGTGTTTTACATTTTTAAAATTTCCATTTGATTCTTCTTTATATATTATATTTCCTTCTTAATATTTATATATTGGAATATGTTTCAAGAGGTTGTATTTTATTTCCTATTGGTCCATTTTTCTTATGACTATTTTAAATTCTTTGTCAGATAATTTCAACATCTGTGACATAGTGATATTGATGACTACTTTTGGCTTTCCACATCTAATTTCAGATCATCCTGGTTCTTGGTATGGTAAGTCAGAGTTCTGTTAACAGGCTCTGCAGGAGAAAGTCACTTCCTCTGTATTACAAAGGTGGTGATAACAGTCAGAACTCTGTCTACAATCTTTGCTTGATTTTTTAAATTTTTTTATTTCAAAATATTAAGGATGGAAAAACAATCTGTGTTGAGAAAGGATACCTCCTCACTGCTGTTTATGTGGAAGAGGAGTTGCAAGGCAGGGTTCAACTCCCTGGCTCTACCAATGCAGCACTCATTATTATGGGAAAGGGGGTGTGGCTTTTTAGGTGCTGTTCACCTTGAGAACTAGTTAGTATAAATAAGAATTGTTACAGTGCTGTTTCACCTCTTTTTTTGATCTTTTGTCTAGAGAGAGCAGGCTTCACATTGGACTATTTTTTGTTTGTCTTTATTGGAATTTCCTGGATTTCCCTAGTGCTCAAGCTGGAATATTTAAAGGATGCAGGAAAAAAAATCTCAGGAAACAAATTACTGGCTCATTCCTTAAGTTTTAAGCCAGGTCTAGGTTAGCATAGTCCACCTTCTTTTCTCTACCTTTCAGCAGCCTCTTCAACATGACTAAAGGCTTTGTCTACAGGTTATTTTTTTTCCTATGTGTGTGTGTGTGTATTTGATTAGAGGAGTAAAATGGAATGTGTTTATTCTGTCTTATTTGGAATAAAAGGCTAGTACCTTGACTTAGGAAAGGTAATTTTACTCAGAGTATAAAACCTGTGTTAAGAAACTTTAAAATAGATCATTTTATTTTTATTATTGTTTTATTAATTTCTAACAATATTAAAACAAATTATTGTTTTCAAATAAATTTATATATAAAATAAATTTTCAAATATATAGATTTTGAGGTTGCTTAATTATAAAATATTAGGAGATAAAAATTAAGTTTTTCTTTATATATAAAATAGAATTGATAGGAATTTTTTCCATTTTCTATTTTTCTTATTTTTTAGCCATATTTGACTCTACTTCAGATATTCAAGGCTCTTATTTCTGACTACCTACAATTTTAAATGAAATTGGTTTACCTTTCTTAGCTATTGGATAATTATTGTCAGATCTGTGTTGAAAACAACCTTAGTACAAATTACTTTATATTTCCCCCCAAAATATCCCAAAAATTAACCCTGCAAGTTGAATTTTTTCATCTCTCCAAGGGATAGTGCATTAATCAGCATACATACCAACTCAGTCATGCTCCCACCAAAAGAAGAGAATTAGAACTGAAGTAAATTTACTCACTTACTTAGTAGAGGAGCAACTATTTCCCATGTAAAAATTATGCTAATTTATCCCTCATTCTTGAAATTTCAAAAACTGTAGATATGGAAGAGATTATAGCATATCTAAAAAGGATAACAAGACAAAAGTGACTATCTTAAATGTTATTTCACTGTCGTTCAAAATATGACCATGACGGGTGAATTATGAAATGCAGATTGATTAATAAACTCTTATGTGCCCCTCTGGAATCTCTACCTCTCATGCTAACATAGTTTATTTTCTTTCTGCTCTTTCTGGTTCGTCACTTCGGTCTGCGTACAAAATGTTTAAGCTGCTCCTTCACCGCATATTCCCATCATCCAATTAATACAATAGGCTGATGCAATGCCATTCCTGAATGAGAAAAAGGAAAAAGTAAGGAAAAATAAATATCTTCCATTTATAAATAACTAGTAAGGTAATATGATTAACCATAAAGGGACTAGGCTCTATGACAAGTACACATTCAAGTAAGCGTATTAATTTTTTTGTATTCTTTCACGTCATTTCCTGTTTTTTAAGGCAAATAAATATTCTCAAGTATATTCTATCATTCCTCCAGAAAAGCAATTTGCCTTCAAAATTCAGTTTGTATAATGTTATTTTAAAAAGATCAGACATTATATCATCTCCAGTTTATTGTAATATACTGTCTACTGCAATGCACATTATGGGCATGCTGTATTTCTAATATGATTATCACCACAGTTTAAATAAATACATAATATTCTAGTTATCATAAAAGTTTATGTCACTGACATTAGGCTGAATTAGGAAAACTAAACAGTTTTATCTTAGCAATATATTTTGTATCTCAAATATTAGGAAATATTAAATTAGAAAACAGCTCAACTTATCACCTTGACCATCTCTGGGCTTTGAGGCAGTGAAAATGAACATTATGGTTGATTGCTCAAATTCAAACCATTCTATTCATTATAAACCACCACCACAACAACAGCCACAAAACATTTAGGGTAACCTATTTTCTGGTATCTTTTTGTTTGTATTTTATGGAGAATGTGAGTTTAATGTTTTTAATGACATACCTTTTTAGCAGAAACTGATGCAGGAATAGACAGATATAGTCCTATGTAATTGGTGAGGTATGGGAAACATTTCCTCAGTACCCAAAAAATTAATAAGCATTCTTTAAAAAAAATTGAATGAGAAAGGTGGGCCTATATAATACTGGTAAATATTCTACAAAAAATTATGAGGAGATTGAAACTTAGCAAGAAGCCAACATTGTGGATGGCAGAATGAAATTATGGAAAGAACTGAAATCTCTAAAAGTGTAACTAGGCTACAAGACTGACTAGCCATAAAGCCAATTTCCACTCTAGAGTTTCTCTTTTTTGAGGCAAAATATGTTTAAATTTAATATATTTTTTCTTATTTTATGGTTCATTTATTTGAAGGAATCCTAAATGATACAGAAGTTAACAACTTTAGAATGGATATAGCAGGAAACAAATTGAGAACACATGCTAGTACATAAAAATGTGACAGATGGAAAATATCAAATTTCCAAATTCATAGTATTGATATTTGTGAAATGCTATCTATGGAATATAAAAAGAGGAAGATACAGATGCCCAGGAATAACTGTGAAAGCTGAAGAAGATAGAATTGAGATGAGACCTGAAGAACTGATAAGATTTGAGGATTAGATTGAGATCACATTAAGTATAGAAAAAAGAGAGTAGAATAAAATAAAAAAAGAGAAAAAGGTCATAAAAAATATCCCCAAGTATTAAGATAAGGGCTTTTGATGGTATATATTATGTAGTTTAGAATGTATTCTATATTTCTTTCCAAAATCAGAATTTTTCATAAATAATGTGGATATAATCCAAATATTAAATTAAATTTTATTTCCAATCAATGTTTATATGCAATGTAAAAATTGCCCTCAATTCTGATTGAGACATGTAAAAATTATTTATCCATTGTGTGGATAAATATCCATTGTGTTAATCAATCACATAAAAAGATTTGTGTAGTCAAAATTCAATTATTTCTCATGAGAAAGATCGATGTATTTTTATATCCGAATGTATAGCTCATAACACAAAATATTCACATGCTATAGAATGAAAATCACCAGAAATAATTTTAAAATAACAGCATTATTATGCAGTGAGTATTTGTGCCCCCATTCATATGGTGAAATCCTAACCCCCAGTGTGATCTTATTAGGAGGTGGGCCTCTGAGAGGCAATTCGGTCATGATGGTGAAAACTTCATAAATGGGATTAATGTCCTTATAAAAAGAAACCTAGAGAACTCTTCTTACTTTCTTTCCCCATGAGAAAAATTGAGAAGACAGCAGTTTGCAACCTGGAATAAGGCCCTCAGTGGAACTCATCTGTGTTGACACCTTGGTTTCGTACTTCCAGTATCCAGAACTGTGAGAAACATATTTCTGTTTGTAAACTTCCTAGTCTAAGGTATTTCATTTTAGCAGCCAAAGCTAAGGCATGTTTTTGAAAATTACAAGTTATTATAAGAATTAGAGTTAATATGTTTTTTTTATTATATATGTAATCTCCCTCATATTCAATCATTTAACATTGCATTTTAGTTTGTAGTATCTTCAAAATGTAATGAGTAAAATTAAATGTAAAGGACTGGAGCAGCTCGTATTCATAAGAGAACAAGAAACCGTGTCAGTTTATAAAACCAAAGATTTGGTTTGCAAAATCTGATACATGAATTATTGTTGATGAGGGAGATGACTGTGGAGGAACCTTTTGAAAAGCCATCTTACAGAATGCTTCCTCATCCCTAGAGGGTCTGCTTCCTGGTCCCTCAGCTGCTTCTGATGTTTCTTCTCACCTACAAAATGTAAAATAGAGCATATAGTAATATTTTAATCAAAACACAACACGAGACTGAAAGCCTGCCACTGCTCACTGTTGCTGTGTTTAACAGCTGATGCAGGGTTTCTGGTGATGCTGCCGTGCTGCTCAGTCACTCCGGCACATTCTTTCTTTATTGCGATAATGGCATAGAATTTTTTTACTGTTAAGTACTTATGTGGGATAAGTGTTAGAAAACGATTGACCTCAGCTGTATATAAATTAAGAATCAGCAATGATAGTGATGCCAAACAACAATAGATTGTACATAGGGGTGGTGGAGACAGTAACACCTTTGCTTTCTTCTTTAAAATAATTTTAAAAATAAATACATTTATATTATTTTTCCACCTTATCCCCCACATTTGGTTTCTGATAGTTTAATGTCAACAAACTTGATTTCATGCACAATTTTTTAACAAATTTATGTAAAATTATCTTCAGGCTATGTGTATAAGGCATATATAAAACATGTATAAATTTTGTGTTTAGACTTGGGTCTCATGCCCTTGATAATTCATTATGTATAGGTAAATGTTCCAAAATCCAAAAGAAATCCAAAATCCTAAATACTTTTGGTCCCAAGCATTTCAAATAAGGTATACTCAACTTTTATGCAAGATGTTCAGTTTTCAACAAAAATTATAAAGAATGCAAGAAAAAAGTATGACCCATGGATAGGTAAATTAACATATACTCTTTCTGAGGAAGTGCATTGTTCTCACTAAAAACAAACAAACAAACAAACAAAAACCTTTAAATGAAAATAAAATAACTTATGTTCAAAGAGACAAAGTAAACAAAAGAGTTAAAGGACATTATAAGAACAATGTCTTAAAAATAAAGAATATCAGTAAAGAGATGGAAATTATACAAAGGAACCAAACAGAAATTCTGGAGCTGAAAAGTGCAAAGTGTGAAATGAAAAAAAAAAAAATACTGAGAGTTTTTAACAGTAAAATTAAACAAGGCAGAAAAACAAATCAGTCAATGTGAAGCTGGGTCAATAGAATCTATCCACTCTGAGGAACAGAAAGAAAAAATGATGAATATAAATAAGCAGAACATAAAAGAACTGCAAGACACCAGCAAGTGTCCCAAGATAAGCACAGCAGAAGTTCTAGAGAGAGAGGGAAGAGAAAGAACTTGGCAGATGTTCCGGCAAGTGTTAACAGCTCTTGACCAGCTCCACGTCAGCAAGTGTTAACAGCTCTCACAACAGCTCTTGACCAGGGAAATAACCGCGCAGCACATGGAGAGTGGAGAACAGCCTTTATTCAGTCAGCATGCACCGCTGACTTCTGATCTTCTGACCCCCCCTTCCCCATTCTCCTCCTGCTTTTATACCTTTGGTAGGACTCAAAATGCGTCCAATCAGCAACAAGCGTTAACAGCCAATCAGCAACAAGCTATAACATCCAATCAGGAACAGTGGGATTCAAAAAGTACCCAATCAGGATCGTGCAAGCGGCGCAGACCTGGGAGCAGGCGGCCGAGCATAGAGCGCAGGCCCGGACTGGCACACGAGGCCTGGCTCCAACAGTGCGCACCCGCACACCCGCCCGCCGCTGCCTCCAGCCGGCTCCGCACAGCACTGGCCTGCGGGGATGTGGAGCAGTGGGGAGGCGGCGAGCGGCCGCATCCCAACCCCGACGGTTTTCCCCATCACAGACAGTTTTTGAAGAAATGATGGCTGAAAAAGTCCCCAATTTGTTTAAAAAAAATGAATATACAAAACCGGGAATCTCAATGAATGAACACAAAAAGATCCTCACTGAGACACATTATAATCAAACTGTCAAAAGCCTAAAACAAAGAGAGAATCCTGAAAGCAGCAAGAGGGAACCAACTTGAAACATAAATTGATTCTTGATAATATCAATATTCAATTTCTCAGCAGAAGCTAGAGACTAGAAAGTTGTGAGATGGTATAAGTAAATTGTTGACTGAAAAAACAACTGTCAAGTGGTAATTATATATCTAATAAAATTAAATTTCAAAATGAAGGAGAAATTGAAACATTCCCAAGTAAAAAAAAACTTAGATAATTTGTCCTTAGTAAATCTTCCATATAAGAATTGCAAAAGGGAGTTCTCAAGATGAAAATGAATACTATATAGTAACTTGAAGCTGTGCAAAGAAATAGAGAATATTGGCAAAGGTAACCACACAGATAAATGTAAAAGCAAGAATTATTGCATTTTTAGTTTGAAATTTCTCTGATTTTCCCTGTATGATTGAAAAGACAAATGGGTGAAACAAATATAGACTTATGTTAATGAGAGCACAATGTATTAAGATGTCATTTGTGACAACAGCAAGGGGGAGGTGTGGAGCTGTATAGGAGCACAGTTTTTGTATACTATTGAAGATAAAAATACTTTGTCACACTTTAAGAGCTTTATTGTAATCCTTAGGGTAACCACTAGAAAGTAATTTTAAAATATATAGAAAAGGAAATGAGAAAGCAATAAAGAGATACACTACAAAAATATCAATTAAATACAAAAGAAGGCAATAATGAAGGAATTAAAAACCAAAAAGATATGATATATGGAATACAAAGCAAAATGGTAGAAGTTAGTCTTTCCTCATCAGTGATCAGGTTAAAAGTAAAAGATTAATATCTTCAATTATAAGGCAGAGATTGGTGGAGCAGATAGCAAAAAAAAGATACATGATCCAATTATTTTCTATGTACAACAGACACATATTATATCCAAAGACACAAATAGTCTGAAAGGATGGAAAAAATATTTCATGCAAATAATAACAAAACAGAGCTTAGCTGACTATATTATTATCATAAGAAATAACCTTTAAGTAAAAAAACTGTTACAAAAAAAAGAATGGCATTATATATTTATAAAAGTGTCAATTCATCAAGAAGCTGTAACAATTATAAACCTATACCGTAGTCCCATCTTATCCATAGAGGATGAGTTCTAAGACCCCCTGTGGACACTAGAAACCATGGATAGTACTGAACCCTTTATATACTATTTTTTGTCCTATACAAACATACTTATGGAAAATATAATTTATAAATTAGACATAATAAGAGATTAACAACAATAATTTAAAATGAAATAAAACAATTTTCATAATAGATTGTAGTCAAAGTTATGTGAATGTGGTCTCTCAAGTACTCATCTATTTTTTGGACCACAGCGGACTAGGAGTAACTAAAACCATGGAATTTGAAACTGTGGATAAGGGGGACTATTTTATGCACTTAACAACAAATAGATATTCTAGAATAACAATGTTTGACTTTTGAATTTCCTTTTAAATTGACATTCTATTCTCTTATTTTTTTCTAAAGTGAAATTAACTGCAAATAGAAATTGTGTCTCTTTTCTGAGTGATAAAACTCAGTGTTCTTTTAGGTTGCATTTCTTAACTTTGAATATGACCAAGCCATATCAAGTAATAACGTTGTGTTTGAGCATTGTCATGGACTGAATCATGTCCCTCCTCAACATTCATGTGTTGAAGCACTGACTCCCAATGTGACTGTATTTTGAGATAGGGCATTTAACGAGGAAATTAAGGCTAAATAAGGTCATATGGTTAGGGCCCTAATTCAATAGGATTGGTGTCCTGACAGGAAAAGGAAGAGACACCAGGAGTACACATGAACAGAGAAAAGGCCATGCAAGAAAACAAGGAAAAGGTGGCCATCTATAAGCCAAGGAGATAGACCTCACCAAAAACCAACCTGGAAGCCACTTTGATCTTAGACTTACTGCCTCTAGAACTGTAAAAAGTTAAACTTTTGCTGTTTAAGCCAATTAGCCTGTGGTATTTTGTTATGGTAGCATTTGCAGATTAATGCAAGTATTCTTTCCTTATTACCAATACAGATAATATGCACCCTAGCTGTTCAATTTGGTGTTTCTGTGGGTGATGATCACTGGAGAGTTCTATTTGGCCATCTTTTTCCACCCCTCCTTCTTGATTTGATTTACTTTAACTTCCATATCAGCACGTAATCATAGGATAAATTGTACAGATTAAGGTTATATGAGATTGTAATCATGTCCCAATATTTTCAGACTTAATTGTAGAGGCAAGTGTGATGCTGCGATGTTGATTGTTCAATTTAATCCATACAGAATGAGTAACTAATCTAATCCAGACATTTAAACTCAGTTTTTTATAACACTGACTTAGGGAAAAACCATATTATAACTCAAGGGTTATAACTCATAACTCAACATACCAACAACCATGTAAGAAGTTTACTTCTATACCACATTTACATATTTTCATGTCCTATGTCTAATAAATCCCCACACATGTTTTATGATGGGTAGCAAACTAAAATTAAAACAGCTTTGAAGAGGTTCCAAGTCTTTAAACTCATCATTTTAAGTCGATCCACACTAAGGGCAAGACTTGATTAAGGCAACGTCCTTGTTTACAGGCATAGTCCAGACAACAGACCAATTTGAGAAGTGCTCCATAGCTTGAGAACTGTATGCTAGAATCTTGTGTCTAAACTATTTATTATAGATTTGCTTTAATGGGAAAGGAATGCCTAATTACAGTGCTAAATTGTCTGGCTACTGAATATTTACCACAAAATTTCACTCTTTACCTTTTCTCTTACCCCTCCGATATCCAAAGCTAACTCTGGATAACCAATTTTGCCTTTACTGCATTACATTTTTTGAAATGTAATAAGTATTCAGGAAGGGCTTAAATGAATACATGAAATTGGCAGCCAGGGTTAGCAAGTGGGTAAGAATTCTTCCAAAGCCTACCATGAGTCATCTTGCAAGACATCAGTTAGTTGGGAGCTTACATAAAAGCAAGTCTCTTAATAGTGTTAAAATACAAAGTCATAGTATTTTATAAAAGGAGAAACTATACTTATAACAAGTACAACACTCATTCAATTTTATGATGAGAGAATAAAACAGTGGCCAAAGGCACTTAAAATACAATTCCAAAACATTACCGATTTAGTATTTCATCTATATTTCATTATTCCACATATCTAATTTTCATTATTCATTATTTCATTGATGAAAAGTCAAGCTCATGTACAATTATCTAAAACATCCAAATGCTTTTCTTTTCCTTTCTTATAAATGTAATTTACCATGTCCTCTTTCACACCTGGCTAGTCCATAGTCATTTTCTTTTTATTACAGTTTTGTACTTTGGCCCTTTCAACAAAAATTTAATTTAAGTAATTCTTTTAATTTCTGTCATTCATTTTACCTTGACAAAATCTGGACAAAAGAAAAACTGTGTAAGATGCAAATTATTAAGAAAGCAACAGGATCACAACTTAAATTGAGAAAAGTAATAGTATATAAAATATTTTCAAATGTTTTAATAAAAATAATGGAAAACTCTGTTAATCTCACAATAATAATTTATAGTGAAGCTCTGTTAATAACAGTAGTCATATGAGCAAATAAGATAGCTATGTTACTTTTGGTGCTGAGATTATAGGCATGAGCCACCACACCCAGAGAATTCTCAATTTACTTAATCATAATAGTTAAAAGACAAAAAAAATAATATCAACTTAAATAGCCAACTTCTATTATACAAGTGTGGGAACAGATAAGGCCTCACATTTAATGGAAATTTATAAAAGCAAAATAGGCAATACAATCTGTCAAATTGATGGTGTACTGCATTTAGCTCTGCAAACACTGTGTGTGAGAGTATAAATTTTTCTCTTAAGACATATTTACAGAGTTTTTCTAACTAATATTATGGAATTTTCTGAATATCTACAAAATATATTTTCCAAAGCCAATCAATGCAATTTTTTTGCAAGAAATAGAAAAAAATGCAATAGTGGTTATTTTATGAAAATTATTTTAAGCCTATGAATTGACTGCAAATTTAATAATTGTCAAAACTATATTTCTTTTTAATATTTTTTGACTGTGTAAGAAAAATTAATATTACATAGGACAAAAGTAAAATAATTACAATGAAATCATCTTCCAGGATATTGAGCATGATGTAATGTTTATACCCTAATAATTGCCACATCCACACATATACACATACAACAACCAAAAGCCATGAAGGCTTCAATGATCATTTTTCTACAAAATATTAATTTAACAACTTATGTATCAGTTTTGAAAGATGTTTTTAATTTTTGTCATTTTTATCACAATTAAGCAAAACACTTGTTCAATACCATGTATAAGTGAAAGTGTGAAGAATAGAAGAAGCATTCCATTAAAATTTATATTTATTCTTATAGGTCATAAGTATAAAATATATGAATTTTATTGTATTTAATTGCCAACTTATAAATTCATTCTCAAAGGATTTAAAAACACTTATATTGTTTGAATGAATTTGTCTGAAAAATTAACAGAATGTGTAAAAAGCTAGAAAAAATTATACTGGCCCACTGGAACTCTGAAAATAATATAACAGGTACTTCTTAATAAGCATTAGCAAACTGTTACTGACACTTAAGATTTTGCTATAAAAATGCTAACTGAAATGCTAATTTCCAACAGTTAATATACACATAGACAGAAAATCTTCACTCCCAAAAAATTTAGCTAAAATAACAAAATGCACACACACATATCAATCTATTGTATTGGATAATTTTATGTAAAATGCTTAAACCATAGTTCTCTGACCACCAAAGTATTAATATGTTTCTATAATTGTTTAGTTGTTTACAATATTCTCTTTTCCTCTGCTTTCTTCTCCACAAGTTTATTCAACACATTTTTGAGTCTTTTGATACTCAACACACACATTAACAAAAGTATGGATTAAATATGCAAGGCAATGTGGAAATGCGTTCTGAATAAGCACAAAGTTATAGAAAATTTTTACACCGAGAGTAACACTGTGATGCCTCTCTTAAAGCCAATGGTATCCAAGATAGAAACATTTTTGTAGATACACAGTGAGTTTTACAATAGCTACACATAATTACTAGTTGTCATCAACTGAATTTGAAAAACAATTCTAGATTTTCCTACATATATTTAATATTTAATTATATTTTGAGGTGAAATATAACTTTTCTCATATAAAACCTGGATAGAGATATGTATATTCTATGATGTACAGTGACAAAAATTCAAGCAATGGTCTATTGGACTAAATATCAACACAAATGGAAATTTTGTCTGTTCTTATATAAGCTCAAGTATATGAAATTGGGATTATACATATACAATATATTTCAGAAAATAGGAGAGAGAGGAACAGAAAGATACATCCTTGGCAGAAGAAAACAGTGGGCAGATTTTAAGTATTGCTTGGACATCAACAGTAAATAAATTGAAATTTACATCTGCAGATAACACTTCTGCCATCTACCTGCCTCTGTCCAAGTTTGATATCTTTTGAAGAAATATTTTAGGATACTTTTTTTGTAAAGTAAGAGTAGCTCTTCTCATAAATAGCTTTATTTATTGTAAAGTTCTCTTCCTATAGTCAGATCCTCTAGGTTGAAATTCTAGGTCATATGATACTTAAAAGACTGTGAATTTGCCATGACTTTATTTAAATAGCCTATAATTTAAATAACAACATTTATCTCACAAAATTATTTTAAGCATTACATTAGCTAATGCATAAAAACTATCTAGTTTATAACTCAGTAGAATATTGGCTATCAAGAAATATTATTATCGCTCCTTATGTTCTCTCCCATTTGGGCTATTTGAAAACTTAGAAGTTATTTTCAAATAAAATTTATAATTTGTTCTACCATGAATATATTTTCATTCATCATTATTCTTGGAGCACCATACCTAGTTCTATGTTAATTCATATATATCTCTTCGTGTTCCAATTTAGTATGTGAAAGTTTTGTTTCACAGATAAATGACCATAAACAATTAAACAAAAACAATTAAACAAAATGCATGTTTTCTAAACTTATTTGAATTATGGTACTAATGGAATAATTTTTTTGAGTTTTTGCATAGATTATCTGAAAAATACAACAAATTATACTTAACATTATAATATAGTTTAAAGTAAATCAATCACATTTGAATTCTATATGTTTTGACATGCATTAATTATATTTTATTATTTTACTTTAGCAATTATTATAAAAAGTGCCATTGGCTATGTCAGATTCATAATATAGACTTCATTAGAGTAAATCATGCTGGGTTTAAATTTAAATATAATTAAATTTGCAGTATAACAGCTGTGCACATTATAATCTTTATTATATAAAATTACCAACTTTTAAAATATTTTGTAACAAAATAATATTAGGTTTATTATTTATCATTAATTTTAAAAAATCTTTTAAAGGGTAAAATTTCACAAGACTACCTGTTATAATTAAATAAATTATAAAAATAAGAATATTAATTTACGATACTCCTGAATTCTTAACGATATTTTTCCTCATTTCAAAGAATAATTTGCTATATCAACATATGAAATTGTTTTTAATATTAACCTAATTCTGCATAATATAAAGATAAGTTCCTATGTTGAATAATATTCTCATCTCATTGAAATAAAAAAGAAAGGAAACACTAATTTGCAAACTAATAGGTCATTGACAAAATAAAACAGAGGGTAATGTGAATTTGGAAATGTTGAGACTTTAAATCAATCAAAAGACACATTTTTAAAACCAGTATTTCCAAAGAATAATATTACCAGATACCCTAACTTCATGAAATAAGTTCTCAACCATAGAATGTTTAGTGTAATTTTTAATACTTGAGAGGAAATAGGCTTACTAACAATATGTAGGGCATATATAAAATTTGAACAATTTAGGACTAAAATTAAACTTCCTAAGTATGTTTTAAGTATATTGTCCATTATTGTCTAGAGATTTGCATAAAAAGATCAAAATCATGAAGTGATTATACACAGTTTCAAAATTTCAATCATACCATCTGTAGGTGGTCTGAATAATGAGATCTTCATTGCCTAAAGAGGACAAAAAATAGTTAGGCTGGATTCTTGTGAAATTAGAGGAAATAGTACATGTAAAAATAGTGTCTCCAATCATGAAATTAACTTTTTTTTGTTAGCATAGGTCTCAAATAATTATGTCTTTCAGGTAGGGCGCAGTGGCTCACTCCTGTAATCCTAGCACTCTGGGAGGCTGTGGCAAGAGGACTGCTTGAGCTCAGGAGTTCGAGACCAGCCTGAGCAAGAGTAAGATGCTTCTCAACTAAAAATAGAAAAATTAGCAGGATGTAGTGGCATGCGCCTGTAGTCCCAACTGCTGGGGAGGCTGAGGCAGGAAGATCTTCTGAGCCTAGAAATTTGAGGCTGCAGTGATCAGGGCAACAGTGTAAAACTCTGTCTTAAAACAAACAAGCAAACAAACAAACAAAAAACTAAGAATGTTTTATCAGCAGACAAACCCTAACAAAATGGCTAGAGTATGTCAGGAAAAGGGAACAGAAAGGAATAACAGAGGGAACTTAAGTCCTAGCATATCAGTAGTCACCTTAAATGGTCATGATCTGCATACATCAATTAAAGACAGATATTGATAGGGTGGATTACAAAACATGACTCAACTATATGTTTTCTAAAATAAATTCTCTTCAAAAGTAAAGCATAGCAAATATACATTATGCAAATATTAATCAAAAGAAAGTGAGAATGACTATATTATCAAATAAATTAGAATGCACAGCAATAAAAAATGAGAGAAAAGAGAGAGAGAGAAAAAGAATATACATAATGGTATAAGTGTCAATACACGAGAAAGAAGTAAAAAATGTATATGAGTATACACAAAAGAAAGAAAGATAAAGCTAACAAATATGCAAAGCAATACCTAATAGAACTGAAAGAAAAATAAAAAAGTCTACATTTAGTACGCTATGCATGGAACCAGAGAAGACCCTGTATAGCAAAAGCAATCCTAGGCAATGAAAACAAAATGGGAGGTTTCAATTTACCAGATTTCAAACTATACTACAAGGCTATAGTAATTAAAATAGCTTGAGACGGCACAAGAACAGGGACATTGACCAGTGGAACAGAACAGAGAACCCAGACATAAAACCATCTTCATATAGCCATCTAATCTTTGACAGAGCAGATAAAAACATACACTGGAGAAAAGAATCCTTATTCAATAAATGGTGCTGGGAAAACTGGATAGCCACATGTAGAAGACTGAAACAGGACCCACCTTTCATCTCTCATAAAAATCAATTCATGCTGGGTAACAGACTTGAACCTTAGGTGTGAAACTATTAGAATTCTAGAGGAAAACATTGGAAATACTCTCCTAGACATTGGCCTAGGCAAAGAATTTATGAAGAAAACTCCAAAGGGGTTTGTGTAACTGATTGAGATACAAGGAAAATAAACTACAACAATGAAACTTCTTGGTAGTAGGCTAAATATCCTGGAACACTGAGACCTAAACATGCCATAATCTGTAAAAGAACATGTGTATGTTATCATGCTAACTTTTTATCCCACTCTGGAAATTGAGCAACTTAAGTGTAGGAATATTCCTTATTCAACTTTTGATTCCAAGAACTTGCCATATTTATGATAGCATTGATAAAAAAAAAAAAAGGAACAGGAAGGATAGATTAAATCTAGACTCTTCAGCTTATGCTATGCAAACATATGACTATATACCTCAAGCTATTTGTTCATATTTTGACCTAAAATATGTATGCCCATTTTTTGTATTGTTTAAACTTAGAAAAGTAGGACAAATTTTACCCACAGTAGAATTATTCTCAAATTATATTTTCTACTGAAAGAAGAAAGAGAGAGAGAGAGAGAGAGAGAGAAAGAAGAAAAAGAAAGAAAGAAAGAAAGAAAGAAAGAAAGAAAGAAAGAAAGAAGAAAAAAGAAAGAAAAGAAAGAAAAAGAGGAGAGCAGTAATTGGAGCTAACATACTATCAGTTTGGCCACATTATTGAGCAAGCGACAGTTTTCTCTTCCCTAGGAGTCTGGGAGGAGCAAAGTAGCAGTCAGGAGAGGCAGAGCAAGCAGAGTGAAGAAGCGGTGCAAGTGTGCAGACAGCGCCCACATACCCAGAGCTCCTTCCCACACTCTTGTCAGGCCTGACATAAGGAGGGATCGAGTAGACACTTCAATCTGTATGTGGGTTTAAAATTTAATTTATACTAGACTTAAAATAAAAGCTAGACATTGATCAAACGACTTTCCTCAAGTTAGCGTACCCCCAAATATGAGATTATATATTTGCTTTATATCAGTGTTTTCTTTTTTTTAACTTGAATGGAAAAAAGTATTACCTTCGTTGGTCAAAAATTTCAAACAAATATGGAATAGCTTTAGACATTCTGAGTTTTCAACACGCAGAACACTAATGACATCATGCATAATAAAAGCTGCTTGTGCATCACAGCTCTTCCCTGACATATGCAACTATGGTGGTGATCAGGCAGATCACTACGGATCTGCTGATGTGGCAGAAAATTGCTAATAACTTTTCTTGAAAAAAGAATTGATTTGAACTTCACATTAAGGTTTTTTACAACTTAAATGTGCTTAAGGAACTTATAATTTGAAAACAAAACACATTAGGAATCAACAAACAAGTAACTAATAATCAACACATTTATCTCAAATCCCTCAACAATTAAAAATAAATTCAAATTTATAATTTAAGGGTTCTTTTGCTTTATACTTTCATTCATGCAAGAATTACACAAGAATAGAAGTAAAGGTCTTAAAGCGACTTTCTTGATAATGAGGTAGAACTTTTACTCTGGTAAAAAGTAAGGAGTTATTGTATATTTCTTGTCAATCTCAGACACGGCTACTGCGGTCTAACCAGTGGATCTTTGATTAATGTGACGAGAATGATATAGCCAGAGAAGCTTATTGAAATTCCATTGGCTACTGGAACTCAGAAGTTTTCTCTTTGAAAATTCTGATCTACTTCTTTCATCATAACAGTCACAACAAAATGTATATTCATCGACAACTGCTTAGGTTAGTTTTCTAGTTTTCATAGTAAATATTTTGGTCTGATATGTTATACATTGTGACAAATGATAATGACCCAGTAAATAGAATCTGTTGGACCTCTTCTTCTTAATCTACAAGGATGTCATCTTTATCAGTTTGGCATCGGGGCAGCATTTTACACATCTGTAATATTTTACTTGGTGCCAAACCCTAAAGAAACTACAGGTTGTTTGCCTTCAAGTTCATATGTAGTCTTGATAATATCATCTCAAGAAGAGTGAATAAAGAGTTTAATAAAACGACTGCCCCAAATCTGGCCAAATAGCAGATTTTAGGACTTTGGGAATGAGAACACCAGTGCCACCTGTTTCAATGACCAAACGTCAAAGTCACTTGGGACCACCCATCCAAGGACAAGCACTTGGATCTCCATAGGCTGCAAGTACTATGTGTGAGTCTGAGACTTGCCTTCAAGCTCAAGCTGACCCAGTTTGAGCACAGACACTCGATACGTCCATATGCTGATGGAATTCGGACAGCAAATATGCCACCTTGCTGTCGTCGTCATCTTACATCTAGCCGTTTTCCAACATCATTGCCAGTTGAAGACAGTCTAAACAATACTGAACTCTATATACTCTATATCAGCTGCAAATTGTATAACCCTAAGGTAAAACTTTATGGTTGACTTCATGGAGAACATCTGGAGTTGCGTTTGGCATATGTGTTTCCATATGACTTTGAAGGCTCTTGGTGCTTGCTCAGGGGAGGAGACTCTGGCCTCTAGAGTGTGTTCAGCAGCAATGGGCTTTTGAGAAGGGCACCAGGCTGTGGCAGCATCTACTGGTGCAGCCACCAGCAGCCCTGCTGTGGCACAGGGAGCAGAACCGGACACAGCGGGGTGGAGGTCATCCCCGCAGGCAACTCCAGCTGCCATGAATAAACTGTACTTCCAACACCTATAAAGTGATGAAGCGCCATTATCCCAAGATTCTATCAAAGGCAAGAAGGAGGATCCAATAGAGCAAAGTGGTGGGAGAAGAAGAAAGATCTTTTATTATTTTGTCTTATTGTGTTTAATCAATTTAAATAGTTTCAGTAGTAACAATAACAATTATAAATTTTATTTTGTAATAGGAGCAATATATTTTATATAAAAAACAAAAACCAAAACCTCCAAACTTTCACCAAAATATATGACATCATGGAATCATAAACTGCCTCGTGATAATTGAATTTCTATCAGAATTTTATTGATATTTAAATATATAATCCTTTAATAAAATGACTAGCCAAACATTTAGTGAACAATTATAATATGCCAGGAATTGTAATAAGAACCAAGAGTACTAAGATCAACTAGAAATGACTTTTGCCTTGAAGAGATCCTGTTGCAGTTGTTAAGAAAGACACTTGAAGAAATAATTACAATCCACTGTGTGAAAGGATGTGATTAATTTTTTTGAAAAAGTTCTACGGAAGGCAAAGAGGGAATTGTCTGACTAATTATGGACATGCTATATCCTTAAGATAATTAGGTCTCTCCTAAGGAGGCAAGAGTAAACAACTCCACATGGAGAGCAAGAAGAAATTCAAGTGTGTAATATGATCATTCTGCATTTGCAGAAAAAGTTTGTGACTGTGAGGAAACCTGTGTGACAAGTCCAATAGAGTAGACAATGGTTATAGGATGGCAGGACTTCAGTTTTGTGTGTATAGGGACATAAGGCAGGCCTGAAATAGTTCCTGGTTTGCAAATGTCATACCCCACTGACGCTTGGAGATGCCCTACAACACCAGCCTGCAGTCTTTGCTTTAGACTATGCTGGACTGACTTGGACAATTTTTCATGTTAGGGAGGATGGTAGATGTGAATACTCCCAGGGCAAGATGTACTTCTGATAGACAATCATGTCAATTGATTATGACTTGTACATTTCCACCAGACAAGTAGTGAAAATCCCCAAAAGCCTCTTACAATAGTCACAGGTGAACAAAGTCACCTCCTCTCTAACACTTTGAGAAAGACACAAATTTCTTATAAATACCTGATGGAATTCTCACTCCAAAAAGTATGTGCATGTTTCCAATGGAATTTAGGACAGGGGAACTTGAACCTCCACAGAAACAAAAAATACATGTGTCTACTAAACTATGTTACCATTTACTCAGATTAATGGCATTCCTTACCAATATTTTATTCTCTGTAAAATGCAAATGCTACAACTACTATCACAATCACTACCACTAATAATAATGTGTACTTTCATAGTTACTTTTGTTTAAATATATTAATCATTAAAAATGGTTAAAGCAGTGTCTCATAAAGTGTAAGCACTACATAAATGTTAACTGTTATTATTGTTTTAATTTATTAACTTCACTATATTAAGGGAACTTGTATTTTTGCTTATTTTCTGGTGTCTTCCTAACATATTTCATCAAAATTATAATAATTTGAGGCATAAAAGTTGTTAAGTCATGATTATAGCATATGTTTGGCCATTACCCTATGTTAGTAGATGCATATAGGTTTTAGTTTTAGGAAAATGAACCCTGAGAGTCTGCAAATGGAATTATACATAATAATGACTACGATAAGTGAGTCATAAAAAGCCTAATAAAATAAATATTAAAACATAATAAAATCATAAAAGTAGGCAGTGAAATGAAAGCTGCAGTGTATGGGACAGATTTATCAAATACTGGGGACAGAGACCCAACCAAGGGAATATAGTAGATGAAGCTGCTGAGGGCGCCTTGCTAAGAGGTAACCTCTCTAAGATTAAGAACCTTTCTTTTCGACATAGTACTAACTGTTTCTTCAACAAGCTTAGTCTAATGAAGTAATTAATTCATATAAAATATAGGCAAAAGATAATTTGAAATAAGGAAATAATTGAATTAGATTTTGGATAATTAGGGAAATTCAAATAAAATAACATCTAAAATAATTTTAAAACACTGTAGATAATTAATGTAGATTTTGACATCACCTTCATCTTTGTGCTGAAATGATAACAGTAGATGATATAAAATGATTCATCAATTCATTTTCTTCAATTTTAGATAGAAAGTTTCAGAATTTCCAGTTTGAAGGGCCTTTGTCTTCTTTATATCATCCACACATAGTAGAATTAAAATTCTTTTGTTGTAAGCCTGGAACTTCCACTCAAGTATAATTAGTCCATGAATGACACTGCCAATGGACAGTAAATATACTTCACCTCCAAGGATTCATATGACAAAGGATAAGAGACATAATCATCTTACTAGAAAGGGGTGAATAGGTGGAGGCAAAATTTAATTACCATCAATTATCATGTTGTTCGCTACCATGTTCACATTTATATAAGTTTCTCATTAACATATATTATTAGCTAATGAGACTCAATCACAATCCTTTAGTCCTTTAGCAGGACTCAAGGTAATATTTTCTCTTTCCAATGAAGTGAAAGAAAGGTTAAATCTTCCAAGAATCATGCATTATGTGAAAAGGTTTTTTTCAATATATCTCTGTATTTTCCAATGAAGAGATCGTTAGTTGTAATTATCATTCCTCAGATATTTCATGCATAGTTTCAGCCCTCTTTCAGTGATATTCTTCTTGAAAGGATTCACATGTCTAAATAAGACTGGATACCTTGTGTTGACTATTTGAAGAATAACCTAAAGAAAGTTACCTGTCTCTAGTCATCCAGCCGTGTAACCAGTCTCGTCATATTAACAATGGCTGGATACGTTCCGGACACGCCTTGTACTTCTTGCACATGATCTGGTTGTCACTTCTTCAGGATGCTCTGACGTAGCATTTATGACCAAGATAATTAAGAGTGATAATACCCACCTACATTTTCATTTTTTATTTCTGCACTAAAAATGGATTATCTGAAAGAGGTAATAAAGATGTAGGAATTTTTTTAAAAATCCAATGATATAAATACCACTGAATTTCATAAGCTTTGTTATTCATTTTTAAATATGTATTTAAATTATTTTCTGGCACCAGAAAATCCTAAGCCTGGTTATATCATGCTCACCTAATTATAATTTCCAAGGCATATTTCACAGATTAGTTATTGCCAAATGGTGAATGACAAGACTATCTACAGATAAAGAAAAATATTGACACTTTTCATTCATCAATTTTCATTAGAAAAAAGGAAAATGCAATTTGAGGATGTATACAAATTCTAGGCTTTGGCCATTTTCTAAAGCAATATGAATGAAGGAGAATGATGTCTATATGTTTAAGAAGCAACACTTAAGAATAACAGAATCCAGTTCAGCAATGAATGACAATGTTCCAAAGATATCAAGAAAGGTATTTTCACCCTATCAGCACAGTGAGTTTTATTCACAAGTTTTATTTGGAAATGTATTTGACTTGAAATGGCATTTATTTCCAATATTATGTTCTCTCAATCTTACATAGTGCCAGATAAAAATGTTTCATTTTTTAAAATCCTTATTAAGATAATCTACAAACTGAGGTGTGTTGAAATTTGCTTTAGTCAATGAATCCAGGTATGATTTATCTAGAGTTATGTATCTTACATTTACATGCATGACCCAAAGTTTTACATTAGTTGTAAGTTATACTATTTTTCCTTCAGCCACTAGGTGGTTCCTAATAATTTAGTTTTCTATAACCTTTTAAACCATGGCTATTCTAGGGGTACTGGCAATTACATTAATTGCTTTAGTTAAATCGACAAACATAATAATTTAACTCATTTTTTCTATCATATAAGTGGTTTAGTATATATGTTTATTCTTATGCATAAAATTGAGTTATATTTTTCTAAAATTTGAAAATAACAGGAATCCAGACCTCAAAAACTATAACACTAACACAAATACAGGTTTGAAAATGTTAAAAATAGTGGTAACAATTGCAGCAAGTAAATCTGTACAACTTATTGGAAGAATGAAAGTGAGCTGACACTTCTGAGGATGATCTATGGAAATGTTAACTCCCAGGAAGATCTTTGGAGCAATTGGATATCTGCATAGAAAACCAAAATATACTTTAGCTGCTATCACTCAACTCTCTAAGCAATTCATGATTTTTCTGGTATGGAAGAATGAGGTGTACCTCAGCATTAATTTTAAAGTACCATTTCCCCCTTCTTAAAATTTATAAGTTAAAGCAATTATCCTGCTGATTTTACCAAAATTATTAACATTCCTAATTTTTGCATTTTAAACAATAATTATAAAAGAATTATCACACTTTTTAATTTCCAGCAGTGCCAGAGATCTTTGTAGAAGAGGTACTGAAAAATGGTAATCTAAGTGTCTCATGTCATTCAGTTTTTTTAGAAAACATAAAATATTTTTTAAAAAATTATTACTGTGTACATTCTACTTACAAAGTATTAATATAATATTGAAAAGTTTGCCTATAAATATTTTTATTTTTTCAGTTTTCTTATTAAAAATTAATTTAATTTTTAAAAGTTAACATATAATTACACATATTTTTGAAGTATATAGTGATGTTTTGATACATATAATTAATGTACAGTGATCAGGCCAATGTAATTATCATATCCATCATCTCAAACATTTATCATTTTTTTGTGTTGTGAACATTTAATATACTCCTTCTAGCTATTTAAAACTATATAATATATTACAGTTAACTATAGTCATGCTACCGTGGTGTAGAGCACTAGAACTTATTCTTCCTATCTAGTCGTAATTTTGTATCCTTTAACAAATCTCTCCCTGGCCCCCCAACCCCCTACACTACCAGCCTCTGGTATCCTCCGTTTTCGTTTTACTTTCTCTTTCTATGAGATCAACTTTTATAGCTTTCACATGAGGGAGAGAACACGTGGTGTTTAACTTTCTGTTCCTGCCATATTTCATTTAACATAATGTATTCCAATTCCATCCATGTTGCCATGAATGACAGGATTTCATAATTTTTTATGGCTGAATAGTAGTCCATTGTGCATATATATATATATGTATATGTATTTTTATATATATATGTATGTATGTATATCACATTTTCCTTAACCATTCATCTGTTATAGAACACCTAGCCTAGTTCCATATCTTGGCTATTATAAATAGTGCAGCAATAAACATGGATATGCAGATATTCTTTCAATACACTGATTTTAGCCGGGCGTGATTGCTCACACCTGTAATCCTAGCATTCTGGGAGGCTAAGACGGGTAGAATGCTTGAGTTCAGTAGTTCGAGACCAGCCTGAGCAAGAGCAAGACCCCGTATCTACAAAAATAGAAACAAAAAATTAGCTGGGCATGGTGGTGCATGCCTGTAATCTCAGCTACTCGGGAGGCTGAGGTGGGAGGATTGCTTGAGCCCAGGAGTTTGAGGTTGCTGTGAGCTAGGCTGATACCACAACACTCTAGCCCGGGCAACAGAGTTGGATCATATGGTAGTTCTATTTGTATTTTTCTGAGGAACTTCCATGTTGATCTCCATAGTGGCTGTATTACTTCATCTTTCCACCAAATGTATGAGCACTCTCCTTTCTCCATATATTTGCCAGCATTCATTTTTTCCTTTTTCATAACTGAGGTGAGACAATACCTCATTGAGGTTTGAATTTGCATCGCCCTGATGATTAGTGACGTTGAGAATTTTTTCAGGTATATGCTGGCGATTTATGTCTTCTTTTGTTAAATGTCTATTCAGATTATTTGCCCATTTTTTAAGTTTATTGTTTGCTTTTTTACTGTTGGGATATTGAAGTTCCTTGTGTATTCTGGGTATTAATCCCCTGGTAGATGGATTGTTTGCAAATATTTTCTCCCATTCTATAAGTTGTAGTTTTACTCTGTTGATTGTTTCCTTTGTTGTGTAGATTTTTAGTTTGATATAATGCCATTTATTTTTGCTTTTGTTGTCTATGATTTTGAGGTCGTCTCAATAAAATCTTTTCTGAGACTAATGTTGTGAAGTGTTTTCCCTATGCTCTATTTTAGTAGTTTTATCGATTCTGGCCTTACATTTAGGATTTTTGGTCAATTTGGAGTTGATTTTTATAGAGAGGAAGAGGTGAGGGTCTAGTTTCATTCTTCTGCATATAGTTGTCCAGTTTTCCCAGCACATTTATTGAAGAGACTGTCCTTTCCCCCATGAATGTTCTTGGTGTGTTTGTAAAAATCAGTTGGCAACAGATATATAGATTTATTGGTTCCATATTTTCTTCCATTGGTCTATCTGTATATTTTTATGCCTTTATCATGTTGTTTTGGTTACTATAGTTTTATAGTATATTTTGAGGTCAGGTAGTGTGATACCTCCAGATTTTTGTTTTGTTTGTCTTGGTTTTTGGTTTTTTAATCAGTATTTCTTTGACTATTCAGGTTCTTTTATGGTTCTGCCCAAATTTAATTTTTTTTTCTGTTCCTGTACAGGGCACTGGTATGTTGATAGGGATTATATTGAATCTGTAGATTGCTTTGTGTAGTATGGTCATTTTAACAATATTAATTCTTCTGATCTGTGAACATGAGATGTTTTTCCATTTGTGTGTATCCTCTGCAATTTCTTTCTTCAGTGTTTTGCAGTTTTTCCTGTAGAGGTCTTTCATCTCCTTAGTTAAATTTATTCCTAGGTATATTTTTTCTAGGTATCATATGTGGGAATATTTTCCTGATATCTTTTTCAGCTAGTGTATTGTTTGCATATAGAAATGCTACAGATTTTCACATATTGATTTTGTATCCTACATTTTTACTGAATTAATTTAATAGTTCTAAGAGTTTCTAGTTGAGTCTTTAGGTTTCTCTCTATATATAAGAGGCTTCTCTCATGATATATGGAATATGGCTATATGCAATTTGACTTCTTCCTTTCCAATTTGGGTGTTTTTTATTTCTTTCTCTTGCCTAATTGCTCTGTCTAGAATCCCCAGTACTATGTTGAAGAGTGCTGAGTAGGCATCTTTGTCTTGTTCCAGTTCTTAGAGGAAAAACTTTCAGCTTCTCCCCATTTAGTATGATGTTAGCTGTGGATTTGTTCTTTTAAACTCTCAGTCTTAAATTCTAGTTCACCATTTGTTCCACACACCTACAGAGTTAATATGAAATAAGTTTATATTTAATGTATGCATTTATGTGTATGCTCCCCTCTACTTGGCATGGTTTAGTGACAGTTTAGAGAAATAAGACAATGAATACTGGGTCCTCATGATGATTTCATTGTAATTCTAGAGTGCTACCAAGGTCTTTGAATTGTAATGCAGTCATGTGTGAATAAAACAATGCACCTAATTTATTGTGTATAGTGAAAAAGTATAAAAACTAAATATGGAAATCCATGATATACTGGTAAATATTCTCCAGGCTAAGACTCTTTAAAGTGAATGATATCAACAGGCTAGTGTTAAATATAGATAAAGGTAATTGAACACATAAAACTCACCAGTTAAAACTCACCAGTTAATTCAGGATTATTGTTAGAGACTGTCAAATCAAGGGCATGGAAAAGAGAATGATGACATAGACTATTTTATGTGTTTGGTGTATGGTTTTCACTCATACTTACTTAAGATTTAGAGAAGGGAATCTTGAATACATTATTTGCTGTTTTCTTTACTGATCTGAAAATTTACCACAGACAAGAGAAAAGCATGCCTTTACATATAATACAGTATACATGTTACATGAAAATAATGTTACTCCGTGTAACATCTGTGTTGCATCTGTAAATTGTTTTGGGCAGTATACACATTTTAATGATGTTGATTCTGTCAATCCATGAGCAAGGAATTTTTTTCTGTTTGTTTGTATCGTCTCCAATTTCTTTCATTAGTGATTTATAGTTGTCCTTTTAGAGATATTTCCCCTCCTTTGTTAAGTATATTCCTTGGTATTTTATTTTCTTTGTAGCTATTGTGAATGGCATTATGTCCTTGAGGTGACTCTCAGCTTGACTGTTATTAGTATATAAAAATGCAATTGATTTGTGTTCTGTTTGTGTTCTGAGGAAAAGAGGAGGCAACAATGTTAGTGGGGCTTGGATGAGAACAGGAACTGTGCAAGAAGGGACACCAGAAAGATACTCTGGTCTTAGAGAACCAAACAACTGAACTATGCAAAGAACAGGGAGAAAGTATATATATATATATATATACACACACACACACATATATATAAATATATATACGCACACATGTGTGTGTGTTTTCTGATAGAGATTGATGTGACAGGGTCGATATAAAGAAACATATTTTTCTTTCTTACATGCTTACCTTTTCCTATCCAACATGATGTATTTTGAAAGGGTGAGCAAGAAAAACTATCAGCTGGGAAATACAGCAGAATAGACATCTGCCAAAGTCCTGACATAGGGAAGACAGTGTATCAGAGAAATTCTGGACACAGAGGCTTATATAAATAACAGCTATTTCCCACTGGGAAGTGTGGGGAGCTCTGACAGCTCACTTTAGCCACTGTGTCATCTGTGGTATCACATACAGTGGAACTTCAAGAGCAATTTGGTGTCTCTTAGTCTCCATGTCGGATCACTGAAATAAGGGTTGTTGACACCATTTTAGATTATTAGTTTCTTTAGCATTATTTTGAGTATTTTCAGACAGGAATTACTGAAATGTGTCAAATTATGCATTGTGATGAGTGTTGAATAGGGTCTCAGGCCAAAGGTTGCTTGATATCACCCACACAGTAGTAGCTATTTTTAATTGAGTAGCTATTTATTGTGTTTAAAACACTGCAATATGGGCCGCGTGTGGTTGCTCACTCCTGTAATCCCAGCACTCTGGGAGGCCAAGGTGGAAGGATCATTTGAGCTCAGGAGTTCAAGACCAGCCTGAGCAAGAGCGAGACCCTGTCTCTACTAAAAATAGAAAGAAATTAGCTGGACAACTAAAAATATATAGAAAAAATTAGCTGGGCATGGTGGTGCATGCCTGTAGTCCCAGCTACTCGGGAGGCTGAGGCAGGAGGATCGCTTGAGCCCAGGACTTTGAGGTTGCTGTGAGCTAGGCTGATGCCATGGCACTCTAGCCCAGGCAACAGAGTGAGACTCTGTCTCAAAATAAATAAATAAATAAATAAATCACTGCAGATGTCTTTATAATAGAATGTCTTATGCTCTTTTGGGTAGATGCCTAATAATGCTATTGCTGGGTCCAATGGTATTTCTATTTTCAGCTGTTTGAGGTATCTCCAAATGCTTTTCCACAAAGACTGCACTAATTTGCAGTCCCACAAACAGTGTAAGAGTGTTCGTGTCTCTCCACATCCTCGCCAGCATTTGTTGTTTTGGGATTTCTTGATACAGGCCAATCTCACCGGGGTTAGGTGGTATCTCATTGTGGTTTTGATTTGCATTTCTCTAATGATTAGAGATGTTGAGCATTTTTTATGTTTGCTGGCCATTATTCTGTCTTCTTTGGAAAATTTTCTGTTCATTTCCATTGCCCATTTCTTGATGGAGTTGTTTGATTTTTTCTTGTTAAATCTCTTGAGTTCTAGATAGATTCTTGTTATCAGACCTTTATCAGAAGTGTAGAGAGCAAATATTTTCTACCATTCTGTAGGTTGTCTATTTGCTCTAATGATAGTTTCCTTGGCTGAGCAGAAGCTTTTTAGTTTGATCAGACCCCATTTGTTTATTTTTGTTGCTGCGGTGATTGCTTTGGGGGTCTTCTTCAAAAATTCTTTGCCTAGGCCAATGTCAGATGTTTATGGCAGCACAATTCACTATTGCAAGGAAGTGGAAACAACCCAAGTGCCCATCAATTCATGACTGGATTATTAAAATTTGTTGTATGTTTACAATGGAATATTACTCAATTCTAAGAAACGACAGCAAGCTAGCACCGCTTATGTTATCCTGGATTGAGCTTAAGCCCATTATCCAAAGTGAGGTGACACAAGATCAGAAAAATGGGCTCCACATGTACTGGCTGTCACGTTGGTACTGACCGATTATCAATATGGTGCTCAAAGGGTGGTGGTGTTCACCAGAGATTCGGGGGATGGGGTGATAGACCCACATCTGAGGGATGTGGCAAACAGTGTGGAGGGGAAGGGTATACCTC
>VBSM01002937.1:30680382-30712224 GCA_008086735.1 Cheirogaleus medius
AAAAGAAAAGAAAAGAAAAGAAAAGAAAAGAAAAGAAAAGAAAGGAAAAGAAAACAATGATTTCCCTCTACCTATTTCAGATTGCTGGTGAATGAGCAGAGGCAGGCCAGAGGCACATCAGTGTAATACTAACAGACAGACTTGTGTTTCTACCACAACATGATCTCTTTCCCACAGCACAGTATTGCTACCTCTATTCTGAAGTACGAAGGGGAAACTTGAACCAATAGAACATTTGAATGGGGGCTATTTCTGTCACAGATGATAGCTACCTAGACAGATATCATTTCCTGACTTGTGCACAACTGATTTCTATAGTAAAACCAGAATTTTCTCCCCAAGAAACTGATAATTTCAAAGTTACAGTGAAAGACATAAACTGATTGTTGCAATAAAAACCAGGTTAACTGTGTGTGTGGTTTAACCAGTGAGAAGCCAGTAGCCATTGGTTATGTTTTATGCATATTAAATCAATTTCAGATGATTGATCCCATACACATCCACCATAGCCATTTGCAGATGTGAAACTAATCTGCACAAGTGGTGACCACAAAATAACAGAAATAGATATAGAGAAATTTAACATTTCACCTCTCGTTTACAAAACACCTAATTTAAAAGCACTTATTTTAGACAACATATTAGAAAACAAAAACATTTATGCTAAAAACATTAGATTGTATAAGAGACATCCCTTTCAGCCCACATTTCCCAATCAATAGGATCCTGAAGATTCTGGATTAAAAAATCACACAGACTTCTCATAAAATCTTTTATAAACAAAATTAATGAACCGTGAGTTCCTATATACTCAGAATCCAATTAGACGCTTCTGGGATCTTGGTGAAATCTTGTAAGAACAGGAAATTTTTATACTCCCCCAGTAAGCATCCCCCCACATAGAACTCATAAACTAAAACTATTTTTAAAACAGTTTGATATTTTAAAGAATATCAATCCACATTTTCTCACTTTAATTAATTATATATAACTGCACATTGAACAAATCAGTATTTTTTTGTTCTAATAACTTTTGTGTTCTGAGGTATCAGATAAACACTGAAACTAAGATATTTTTAGCATACTGAAGATAAATTGGCTTTGATAAGAGTTAAAATAATGGATGCTTCCTTTAATTATTATATCTCTCATCTGAAACAAAGCAGCTCAGTTTAAAATGCAATAAACCCTTTGGGTCAATATTATGGGAAGGTATGGGAAAAGGAAGGTCAGACTAAAATCTCAGTTGTTTGTCATTGAATAAAGACAAATGTGACATGATTTCTTTATTCCTCAGAAGTTAACAGATGGGCTATTACTGAGAAATTCAAAGGCAGTAATGAATCTTAGGGTGCTGGTTAGGTCAAATCTCTTATCACAGAGCTACGTGTCTTCCAAGGGCCTTACTGAAGTGTGTGCGTGGCTGCTGCAGAGTGGAGGTACTAGCCTGCATGTTAGCACTTCAGGGTTATGATTCACAAATCAAAACTGTCTGGAGCAGTTATTTGATATATGATTATCTTACTCCATTTTAGGCTACTATGACAAAAGTGCCATAAACTAGGTGTCTTAAAAATAACAAAAATTTATTTCTTACCTTTCTAGAGGCTGGAGCTTCTAAGATCAAGGTGCTGGCAGGCGGATTCTGTGGCTGGTGATGGCCTGCATCCTGGTCCGCAAGCAGCCGTCCTCTTGCTGCGTGCTCCCATGGCAAAAGGGGAAAAAGAGATCTCTCCGGATCTCATTATAAGGGCACTAATCCCATTTATGAGCAATCTACCCTCATGATATAATCATCTGCTGTCACATTGGGGTTTAGGATTTCAACACATGAATTTTGAAAAGATATGCCCAGTCTGTAGTAACGGTCCAAGATGGCTCAGACAATATCTCTCAGCTTTTTGAGACTAGACCACTAGACATAATTTAGTTCCTTCAGATTATTACTTTGGACCATATGATGAGTACATTCTATTTTTCAAGTGATGTTCTTTCTTCAGCATGAGGGTTCTTAAATCATGGAAGCTATTCAAATCATCCCCCACTTTTTTGGAAAATTACATTTACATGAAGGATAATTCTAATTTATTTTGGTGATACAAATATCCCAGTAAATTTCTGTGTGTTGAGGTGAATCATCTTTAGGAAGTCATTCTTAAATTATCAAAAATTAAAGTAAAAATAAAACTTTTAATTACAGTCATCTCATATATAAAAATAAGTATAACAAGTTATCTATATGATATGCAATGTGCACTTTTGGTCATTAAGAACTTTCAAAAATGGAAAAAATAATACACACTTGTTCATCATGGTGATGTATGTGTGTGTATATATATATGTATATATGAAAATCAGCATAAATGTGAAGAACTAGATTGTACTGGTGAGAAAATATAATGACAAAAAATAGGTATAATTTTTAGTACGGATGATACATTATAGTCTTTAAAGTGACATAAATTGCCATATCAATTCTATCTCCCCAAATCAGAATTTGGGGACAATTATAATCAAGCCTTGATGATCTGATGCTATATAAGACTTACAATTGCATTTTATAACTTATTTCAGCAAATTCTTCAAGAATACCATAGAGTATCACTCAGCCATAAAAAATGGTGAAGTAATACCTTTTGTATCAATAACAACCTGGATGGAACTGGAGACCATCCTTCTAAGTGAAGTATTGCAAGAATTAATAAACACCATATGTACTCACTATTAAATTGGAACTAATTGATCAACACATATGTGCACATATGGTAGTAAAATTCAATGCAAATCAAGCAGGTGGGATGGGGAGGGGGAGATGAGTGAAATCATATCTAATGGGTACAATGCACACTATCTGGGTGATGCACACACTTATAAGTTTGACTCAAACTGTACAAAAGCAATTCATGTAACCAAAGTGTTTGTACCTCCATAATATGTGCTGAAATAAAAGATTAAAATATACATATTTTTAAATATGATTTGGAATTTTATTTATCTTAAATCTGACATTAGAGAATATCATTATTTAAATTTAATTTTTCCTGTATATTTTACTTTTGAAGTTGGCATACACATATTCATTTGGACTGTTTTACAATAGATCATCACATGGTATAATACTGTTTATTTCCCATTTTCAGATTTTAAATTATTTTTTGTATTTCTCTGTTAAAATTTTTGGCAAACATTCTCATATATAATTATTTGGTGTTCTTGATATTTCTAAACTTTTCTTGTATTTTTAAATGACACATAATAATTATACATAATTATGGGGTACAATATGATGTTTTAATAGATATATATTATGTAATGATCAAATCAGGATAATTATTATGTTCATCACCTCAAACATTTGTGATTTCTTTGTGGTGAGAACATCCAAAATCCTCACTTAGCTATTTTGAAACATACACTACATTACTGTTGACTATAGTCTCCTTATTGTGCAATAGAACTCCAGAACTTACTCTTCCTATCTGTGACTTTGTACCCATTGACTAATCTCTTTTCATCTTCCTCTCCCCTCTACTCTTCCTAGCTTCTTATAAACACTATTCAACTCTCTACATCTATGAGATCAACAATATGATACAATAATCCTACTAATATATATATATTAGTATATATATAAGTATATATATATTAGTATATACTTATATATATTAGTATATATGTTATATATATAGTATATATAGTATAGTGTATAGTATACATAGTATAGTATATATATAGTATAGTATATATTATATAAATATAGTATATATATATTAGTATATATATTAGTATATACTAATATATATATATATATATATATATCCCAAAGAGATGACACTAGTATGTTGAGATATCTGCACCGTCATGTTTATTGCAGCACTGTTCACAATAACCAAGATATGGAATCCAACTATGTGCCATCAATGGATGATTGAATTGAAAAATGTGGCATATACACAATGGAATGCTATTCGGCCATATAAAAACCAAAATTCTGTCATTTGCATCAACATGAATGAACCTAGAGGACATTATATTAAGTATAATGAGCCAAGTACAGAAGAACAACTGTTGCCTGAGATCACTCATATGTAGAATCAATATTTTTAATTTTTATTTAGGTATTTTTATCCTAATAAGAATTTCATTCGCCACAAAAATATCTGAGAGTTTTATTGACTGTGTATAAATTATAGTGTAAATAGTTAGCATCACTAACATCCATATAATATTGAATCTTATTAAATATGAACATCATATTTCTACATTTATCAAGTTTTTCTTTTATAATCTATAATAAATTTTCTCTATAAAGTTATTATATTTTTTGCTATCTGCCTAAACTATTTTTGTACTATATTCCTAATTAAAAATTTCTGTGCAAAAGAGCTATTTATATTTATATATTTATTTTATTTTCAAAAACTTTGTAGAAAATTGCTTTTTTGGTTCTGTTCTTAAATTAGATTTTCTGTGATATTTACACAGACTATTACAATGTCTTCAAATATTAATAACCTCTTATAATTCTTCCAAATTTTAATTTCTTTGTTATTCTTTCCTTCTTTCTCCAGCTAGACCTCTGTTACAATGTTTATCATAGTACTATGCTAGGCAATGTAATTAAAATTTTAATTTACATGTGTCAAAGCAACTTGGATGATATATATAAAGTTAAGACAATATATATAAGTTGAATTTCATATTTCAAAACCAGAAATATTAAATCATCAGTAATAAAGTTTATATTTTAAAATATTTATAGTAATGATAAAAGGCAAATATACATGAAACAAAACAGACATGTAGTAAATATTCAACATATAGTAGCAAAACTTAGAAATATGTATTTTATGACTACATGACTATAATAGACTTTCATATAATCAAATTTTTAGATGGTAAATATGAATCCATACTTTGTAAAATAGTGTCTCATTTGAGATGAAGAGGATCTTTAGTGAGAGAAATATGTGACAAATTTGAGCTTCATTATGGAACTTCCAAAATTTTGATACTAACTAGTTCTCTAAGGCCAGAAAGTATAAGGTAGAAATTTTAAATCGTTTATATTTTATCCTTTTTGTCACTTTGTGTGCATGAATCTTTATAATATATGAAATCCAAGCACTTTATCAGTGTTCTAAAGTACTTATTTGAATCTATAACTTGATTTTTCCATGTATTAAAATTCCATTCAATAATCAGCCAAGGCACAATGAATTGTGAAGTGATTACTATGATAGAGTTTAAAGGTACTGAAACATAATTAGTTTATTCATGAAAATGAGTAGCTATAGAGTGATTAAAAATATGGATAGCTAAATGTGATTCAAATTATTGAGTTTAACATGAAGTAAGTTAGACTTCATTATTAGATATTAGCTCTATGGGTTTAATTTACACTACCTTTAAGGAATTTCTCACATCCTCCCTGGTAAAATAGTTATTTTCATACTGGTTCTCTTTTATTCCTGTTAGACTGGGCACTCAACTTGAATACATTACCAAGGGCCCAATTCATATTTGCATCTTGTTGAACATAATAGCCTTTACTTAACAAGTGTTTGTAGAATAAATTGGTAACCACTATTTAATTTTTAACAAAAAAAATCAATAACATTACATAGTTGTTGATATAAAAATATAAATTAAAAAGCAAAAATAACACTTGAATTAATTATTGAATAAGATTTGTTAGTGCCACATTGATAAACGTTTTCATTATAAGTTTTTAAAATTATCAAGATAACTGACTAAAATAAGTTCAAGTAATAATGTAATTAGCTAATTTGCATTAGAGCATATATTCAATGTTCTCATCTTTACAGTACTTCTTCAGATTAATTTTTCTTGTATTGATGCATGTTGGTAATTCAAGTCAGTGGTTTTATGGCTACCTTGCTTCCAATAAAACTCTAGAGGTCACGTGAATATAATTTTAAACTATTATGTGTAGTCACATTAAGAAACAGGAGATAAGAGGAAAATGTTGATAATTGTACTCCCCCCATTACAAAATTTAAATTGATTTGACTTCAAGGTGAAGGCTAAAAGCATATTAAATATACTAAAAGCACAAATCTATACTATATTGTTCAGCATACTGTTATTACTACGAGTATATTATTTCACTTGAGACTTTCACTGCAAAACGTTTTAAGAAGATGATTGTTATCAATCCTTTAATAACTTGAATGTATTTTTTCTTAAATCTAATAACTATATCCCATGGAAATATATTTATTCTTTCTTTGCCTCATTTCCTTATGTATAAAAATAACAATTTTAATTAGATCTGTAGTTCAACACTTTTTTCTTTCCTCCAGAGTTGTACCCCACTCCTCACAATTAACAAGTACTGCGAGAGAAGAAAATTGAACCAAATGGATACCAATCCACTACATTACTACCATGTCCATTTCAAACCAAGATGTTCTTGGCTATTGTTTAATTACAATGTAAGATTTATTGAAAGTAGCGTTTTTTTTGAGAAATAAGGGAAAAGAAGAAAAAGGAGCAAAAGAGGATGGAAATTTAAACCACTAAAATGAAATCTAAATGTATCCCATATTTAAGTTATTATTATATAATTAATAATAAGTTACAAATTTAATTTTATTCATACTTTCCAAACTAATACTTAAGAAATTACTCACTCTCATACATAATTGAGAATTTTTAACATCAGAAGCTTTTTAATTTAATCAAGTGCCATTTATTTATAATATTTTTATTGTTACTGTGATTGCCATTAGGATCTGTTTCATAAATTCTTTGCCTAGGCTGATATTAGAAGAATTTTTCCAACATTTTCTTCTAGCATTGTTATGGTTTCATTCCTTGCATTTAAGTCTTTTATCCACTGTGAATTAGTTTTTGTGAGTGGTGAGAGATATGAATCCTGTTTCATTTTTCTGCATGTGGCTATCCAGTTCTACCAGCACCATATATTGAATACGGTTTCTTTTCCCCGGTTTATTGTTGTCCACTTTGTCAAAGATTAGATAGCTGTATGTGGACAGTTTTATATTTGGGTTCTTTGTTCTGTTCCATTGGTCTATGTCCCCATTTTTGTACCAATAACATGTTGCTTTGATTACTATACCCTTGTAGTATAGTTAGAAGTCTGGTAATGTGATGCTAACCAATTTGTTCTTTTTGCTTAAGATTGCTTTGGATACTTAGGCTCTTTTCTGGTTACAAAGAAAAAGTAGAGGTTTTTTTTCTAGATCTGTGAAATATGACATTGGTATTTTGATGGGTATTGCATTGAATCTATAAATCACTTTGGGTAGCATAATCATTTTAAAAATATTGATTCTACAGATCTATGAGCATGATATGTTTTTACCGTTTATTGTATCATCTGCAATTTCTTTTCTTAGTGTTTTGTAATTCTCTTTGTAGAGAGGTTTCACCTTCTTGATTAAATATATTCCTGGTTCTTTTATTTTCTTTGGGACTATTATGAAAAGTATTAAGTCTTTGATCTGACTCTCAGCTGGACTGTTTTTTGTGTATAGCAATGTTACTGATTTGTGGACATTGATTTTGTTACCTGATACTTTGCTGAATTTACTTGTCAATTTCAGGAGTTTCTTGTGAAATCATTAGGGTTTTCTAAATATAAGATAATATCATCAATAAAAAGTGATAGTTTGACCTCCTCTTTCTTGATTAGGGTATTCTTTGTTTCTTTCTCTTGCCTGATTGCTCTGGCTAGGACTTCTAGTACTATTTTGAATAGAAGTGGTGAGAGTGGTCACCATTGTCTTGCTACAGTTTGCTTCTGCACAGCTAAGAAAATAATCAACAGAGCAAATAGAAAACCTACAGAATGGGAGAAAATATTTTCAAGCTATACAAATGATAAAGGGCTAACAACCAGAATCTACAAAGAACTCAAGCATCTCAGCAAGAAAGAAACAAACAATCTCATTAACAAGTGGGCAAAAGATATGAACAAAAGCTTTTCAAAAGAAGATATACAAATGGTTAATAAACATATGAAAAAATGATCAATGCCATTAATCATCGGGGAAATACAAATTAAAACCACAATAAGATATCATCTTACCCTAATTATTAATGGAATATCTTTTATTAAAAAGTCCAAAAACAATAGATGCTGGCATAAATGCAGAGAAAAAGGAGTGCTTACACATTGTTGCTGAGACTGCAAATTGGTACAACTTCTATGGAAAACAGTATGGTGAATCTTCAAATAACTAAAAATAGACCTACCATTTGATCCAGCAATCCCACTTCTGGGTATTTACTAAAAGGAAAATAAGTCATTTTATCAAAACCACACCTACACTCAAATGTTTGTAGCAGCACAATTTACAATTGCAAACCTGGAATCTCCCCAAATGTGGATTAATAAAATGTGGTATATGTATACTATAGAATACTACTCAGTCATGAAGAAGGATGAATTAAGGCCTTTTGAGACAATTTGGAAGGAACTGGTGATCATTATCCTAAGTGAAGTATCTAAAGAATGAAAAAACAAACACCACATGTACTCGGCATTAAATGATAACTAACTGATGAGCACACATGTGCACAGAGGGAAGTAAAACTCAGTGGAAATCAGAGAGTGGGGAGGAGGGAGGACCTGGGTGAAAACCTACCTAACAGCTACAATGAACACTGTCTGGGTGATGGGCACACTTATAACCCTGACTCAAGCATAACAAAAGTTATCCATGTAACCAAAAACATTGGTACCCCCATAATAGTTTGAAATAATAATTAAAAACATAAGACACCACATTATGTCAGATAAGCCAATCACAGAAGCATAGATACTGTATAGCCCTTACATGAGGCACTAAAGTTGTCAAATTCACAACAACAGAAAGTATAATGGTGATTGCCAGAGGTTGAGGAGAGAGGACAGTGGGCAGTTATTGTTTATAACAATGTGGCTGTACTTAATGACACTAAACTGTACACTTAAAAATGGTTAAAATATTAAATTTGATGTTATGTTTTTTACCACAATAAAAAACAAATGAACAAAAAAGAATTCATAACATCATAAAAATATATTTTATACTTCAATAATTATTACCATAAAAAGAGTGAAACAATACACATCATATTTGTTTTAGGTATTCTATATATTGGCCTGAAATTGTTAAATATCATAAATATCAAGATGTTGTTAAAACTGGGTGACATTTCAGGTTAATGTTTGAACCCATCAGCTTTATCCACTGTTGTCTTGTTTTAGGGGGAAGAAGGGAAAATTTATGCAATTATCTGATATTTAACTGTGATTTTTAAAATTAATTTTATTTATAGTCCTTTACTTCCACTCATGTATGCCAAAAGAAACACATGCAAACACATACATCTACACTTTTATTTTTCCACTGTGTATATGTAAATTTGTTTTTGGAGTCCTCTGAAGCTGTTAGGCAGAAACTAGGGAAGTTGTGTTCTGGGGAGTGAACACAGCATTCTTGGAAGTTTATCACTCTTTCCTCATTCCTCATCTTGGCAGTTATTATCAAATATGGCCCCAGTTATCTGTGTTCACTAATTGTCCTTCTATAACACAGGAATTTATTTGATCCCTGATGTTTGAAACAGTTGAAAGATGACTACATAGGTTGGCAAAGTCTGGTTACCATAGGGGAAGCCAATTAGAGGACTTAGTGTCCAATCTAAAACGTTAACTGGGTCTGAGAAGTATTAATACCTCTGATTTTCTTCTGTTATTTGATTTGCTTCCTGGCTAAGGGATTGAGAAGGCCTGCTCTCCTTTAACAGATGTGACCATAACTGCCTCAACTTGAGCTTCTCAAGTATATCCCAACATCTTTAACCTTAAGATGGTTACTTAAACTCCTTTTAATTTTATACCTTATTAGTTTATTCAACAGTGAGATTTCCAATTATTTTTCACAGTTGCAACCTAGACCAATATTTATTCATAGTTGTCAACCGCCTCCATGCAAACACTACTATGCCTGAAAGTTTCATTCTTCCTGCTATCCCTTGTTGGGTATGGTATTAATTCCATGCTATTAATATTGCTGTGGTAATAATTGTATGGCAATAATTCTATTAAAACTTACTTCCTCAGGTCACTTATGTTTTATGAGTTTTGTATATAAATCCCTATCATATACTTCTTCCATAAGTCAGTTTAAATGGAATTTCAGGATTTAAGACATTAAATTCCTAAGTAGCCTTACTGTGGAGGTCCTGAACTAATGGTGCTATTCCGCTGTTATAAATAGCGCTGGCCTCTCTAGCATACGTGAAGTAACTTCCTCTGTATTAGTCTCTGAGCACGATACTTTCCGAGAATTTCTCTGAAATTAACTGATATCTAACTCCACCACCACTACCAATTATCTGATCTTGGTCAATAGAGGCAAGTTGAAGACATAAAGTAGTCTGAGCTAGCGAGACATTGACATCTCAGTGTTAATGTCTATGCCACTGCTGTAATAAATTAAGAGATATTTTACAAGTTTCTCCTGACTTAATTCTAGAAAAGAAAGTTTACCCTCTATATTAGGCATAAAATTCCTAATGATAATTCTAAATCTTTTAAAATTAGAAATGGTAGATTCAAATGATTCAATATTTAAATGAAATGCACATGCATGTATATGTAAACAAATATAACTATGTATGCATGTGTATATGAATATTCATATTTTAACATATATACTAATACATCATGTATAATGTTATAATGTGTATTATAGATATCTATACATGTGTGTATATATGTTTATATATGCATATATACATATTATTATTTACCAATTCAGTATTTGAATTAGTTTTATTATTACTTTAGCTGAGTGAATCAAAGTTAATTTATACAAGTAAGGAATTTATATTTTCAAAATATTTTAAAGTTCTTATGTAAGGCTAAAAAAAATCTACTCCCAGAAGTGATGCTTTTTCACAGTTTATTTTGTAGTTTTTCTTTGGGATCAATTCTATTTCTAAATATCTATGAACTTCAATGTAGTAGATACATTGTATAAGATACCAATACAGCAGACATAGATCTAAGCCTACTTATTGCTATTTCTTTCTCTAGACACACATATTGTAGGTTTTATAATATTTTTATGGACTAAGCTTAAAATTTTAAATAATATTTTTCACTCTTGGTCTTGACTCAACTACTTTAGACATTATATCTTTATTAATTGATATATAAGATTAAGAAGTTGGATGCCTATACTTCATTTCTCTTTTCAATCTTCTCCTGAGTCAGAAGGGGGCCGAATTGCTTTGATGAATTAACAATCTTTAAAATCCAACCTCTTACCTAAGTCATAGCAGTTAACAGAGAAATTGCCTCCACATAGAGGGAGAACCTTATGATTTGTATTTTCCAAGCTTAGTCCTTTGAAAGCCATCAAATTTTATTTCTGCAATCACCTTGGCCATGCAGTAATAAGTATATTGAAAGCAACTGAATGAGACATAATTTGAAGTGAGAGAGCAAATAATTGGAATGCATTAATTTGTTACTTCAAAATTATATTTCCTATTGATATCAATGTTAAAGTTTTTTTTAGATTTGTGCAGTTGCATGGTGATAGGAATGAGAAGGAAAGGAGATGGTGTCTTAGGAAATGGATAACCAAGTAAGAATGTTTCTATGATTTATTAAAATGCAAACTGAAGGAACAGCTTTTTGGAGCATTCAGTGAAATTTTTTACTTGCTATTACATTTGTTATAAAGAGCCCTATATATTTAAAGATGTAGCATTAGAATATGTGTTTCCTATGCTTATAAACTAAAATATAGTGGAATATAAATCCCACCTGAGAACCTAAACTATGTGAAAGGATTTCGTTACAATGTCTATGTTCCAGAGGTTTAAATTCAGAAGTGGGAAAGGTATTCTCTTAACAATCATATCTGAATGTCAGTAACATCATTTCTAATTTTGACCCTAAAGATTGACACTTGATGTGCTATATTTTACTTTTTTTATGTTTTATTTTTTAAAAAATATATTTTTCATGATCTTTTTCAAGATTATGCTTTCATACATTGATATATCATTTTTTTATTTTTTCATATAAAATTCTGAAAGACTGATCTAATTTATCATAATATCACCATGAGTTTTCAATATGTTAAATTCATATATACTTTACATACACTTTTAACATTTATTACATATTTATTTTAAATTATGTTAATATTCTTGCATTATATAGTTTTAAATTACACCTTTCCATATTTACTTTACCTTAGGCTTATTCTTTGTAGCATAAATTTCCAAGCTGTTTTTAAACATTCTAAACATTAAGAAACACTTTTGCAATAACATTATACACAAATTTTCTACTATATTTTATAAAATTATTTATAAAACAGCTTATGAAAACATAAACATTTTCCTTTTTGATATCTATGCCTTTTACTTGACTGAGAGCAAAGATTTTTATCTTTTTCAAATCTACACACTCAATGTCTACACTAGTGGGTAGTCAATAATATTTATGCATGAATAAACATTTCTGAAACCTTATTAACAAAAAAGATTAGTAGAGCTCCTGTTTTCCAGAATAGTAAAATGTTTTCAAATAATTTTGGATGAATCCATTAAAACAATATAGGTGTTATAAAAAATTATTTATAAAGTTTTTTTTCTGTGATATTGCTATTCCTTTCTTTTTCTCTTTTTTAAATTGTTTTTACTTCAGCACATTATGGGGATACAAATGTTTAGGTTACATATATTGCCTTTGTACCACCAGAGTCAGAGCTTCAAGCATGTCCATCTCCCAGACGGTGCCCACTGCACCCACTAGGTGTGAATATATTCACTCCCTCCTCCCCCCTCCCACCTGCCACACCCAATGAATGTTATTGCTATATGTGTACATAAGTGTTGATTAGTTAATGCCAATTTGATGGTGAGTACATCCGGTGCTTGTTTTCCATTCTTGGGATACTTCACTTAGTAAAATGGGCTCCATCTCTATCCAGGATGATGCAAGAGGTGCTAGATTCCCATTGTTTTTTGTGGCTGAGTAGAACTCCGTGGTATACATATACCACATATTATTAATCCACTCAAGTGTTGTTGGGCACTTGGGTTGTTTCCACATCTTTGCAATTGTGAATTTTACTGCTATAAACATTCTAGGAAGATGTCTTTTTTGTAGAATGTCTTTTGTTCTTTGGGTAGATGCCCAGTAATAGGATTGCTGGATCAAATATGGTAGTTCTACTTGTATCTCTTTGAGGTATTTCCCTCTTACTTTCCACGGAGGTTGTACTAGTTTACAGTCTCACCAGTAGTGTATGAGTATTCCTATCTCTCCGCATCCATGCCAATATTTATTGTTTTGGACCTTTTGATGAAAGCCATTCTCACTGGAGATAAGTGATATATATATATACACACACACAATACTTTTGATCAGTTTCATGGAGGGAATGTATTCATGGTAATAAACCCTACTGTTTCTTAATGTCAAAACTACAAACCATTTGCTGGAAGCAGAAGTACCTATATTAGCAAACACAAAAAACATTAAATGAAACTTTTATTACAGGATTATTTTAGAGATGTGAGTTATTGAAATTTTTGGAGGGTATGGAGTTAGAGACTGTGTCTTTGAGAGAGAAAGCTTCCCTATGATATTTCAAATCACATTAGAATTAAAAAGAAAAAAAAATTCAAAGTGAATTTTCTTCTCTGACTAGGATAGTTATCTTACCATGGTGTAAGAAGAATGTTAAATTTCCATTAATAACAGGACTAGAGAATAGAAGTGCCTAAAATACATTTACAGCGAGTGCTTTATTTCTTCCATTTTAGTACCATTCCCGTACAGATGGATACCAAACAAGGAGCTAATGTATTTAGTCATTATGCTAATTAATGAGCATATTGTCTGAACATCAGACTGTATGTTTAATAAAGTCTATCATTCATTTATTTATACAATAATAATTTATTTATTATTTGGATGCCTAATCTTGGTCAGAAGGTATGCTAAGTACTATTAATGAGAAAATACAGTGCTATATAGTACTGGTGGGATAATTGATATGTATGAAATAATCACACAAATAAATACAAAATACCTGATCAGTGCTAAAAATGACAATAAAAAGATATCTTTTAAATTTTAATAAGTGAACAAAGAGATATTTATTGTATGATTTAATTAGTCAAGAGTGTCAGAAACAGTTCTGTAACAGCTGATACTTCACTCCTTCAATGTGGTATAACTAGGCTTATATGCCTGTCAATTTGTTGAATATTCACCAATCCAAGTACATTTGGAAAATAAAGATAATTGTTTATTATAAACACAATTTCAGTTATAACAACACAAAACTTACACTTCATATTTTACTTTTCCTTTCTTTTATTACTTGAATACTAATTAAGTCATTGATTAACATCAGGCCTCCTTTATATTACTCCTAATATGGTTAGTATTTTTTTATCTTCAATTTCACTTCTGAAATTTTCACCAAGTTTTGTAGTTTCCAAATTATTCGTGGTGAAGGATCAGTCACCCCTGTCTCCCACATTCATTGTGGAAAAATTATTCTGTAAAATACAATAAAGTGGTGCTTATTCTTGTGAAACCTCACTTCAAAGGATTTGAGGCAAATGAAAATTAAAATAACAAGCTCTCATCTTTACTCATCATATTTTTAAAATAAAATCAAAGAATGATATTAAAAAATAAAATAAAGTACTAGAAAAATAAAATAGAAACAAGACATGTAAAATGCAAATTCATTTTATTAGATGCCAGAGACAGAAAATCACATTAAATATATTTATTACAAACATAATATAAGAAGAAAGAAACATAAATATTTTATACTTTGATCATGGCAAGTATACAAACAGCTGATAAACAGAGATAATCATTTTCACAATTGATATATCTTGCCTACTATAGCCATAAATGAAAAAAATAGTGATTCTCCACATTAAACACCTATACACACATAATGGACAGACCCTTTTGTCACACTAAAACTCAGAATGGTGATATGTACAGAGTTTGTCCAACATGTGCATATAGTGTGACAATTGTAACTCAAAAGTTTAAGATATCTTGCTTGTTAACTTTTCTAATCTGTTAGGTCGATAACACCACCAGTACTAGAAAAGCATATCGATACTCTACCTATGTTTTGTTTGAGTAACTCAGATTAAAATAATCTCATATGAAGATATTGAAGGGCAATAATAGTGATTTTAAAGCAACTGTAGCAAATTTGTGAGATTCATTTTGAAATTTTATACAAATAAAGCAAATGTATTTTCAAAATTCATCTTTAATCTCCCATCAAATTTCTATAATTTTCTTACAAATTCATAATTAAATTTGAAGTATTTTTCTATGTAAGAAATGAATACGAGGTTTTATATGCTTTTGAGTTATAGCTTTCAAGCTGACCTGAACCTATTACAAATTAAAACATGATCCTACTGGTGGTGGCTAGCAAGAATATTTTGCCACATATAGCTGTCAAATTGCTGTACATACTTCCAGATGTTTACTTTTAATTTATTTTCTGAAGTTGTTGAAATAATATTAAATTGTTTGTGGACCAGCAGTAATTCATGAACCACACTTAGAATAGCACTGACCTGGGACACAGCCTCTGCTTTAGCGTTTGTGCTTTCGTCATTATACCACTTTGAGTGAGTAAAAACTGCAGTTTGAATTTCCGTTTCATTCTCTGACTTCAAATCTTTTGATGGCCCTTGTGTAGAATAAAGGGGCATCTCCTGAGCATTGAACATAGATACAAAAACTTACATGAATTATACTCTGTTAAAAAAAGAGTTAGACATACAGCACAAAGAACATGCTTTACTATACGTCAGTGTCACTTTAATTCTTGACCAGAAAGGGAAAGAAACATCTGGGAAAGTAGGTCATTTTTAAGATACAGACATCCTTGGACTGTGCTGATTTTTTCCTCCTAGAGATAAAGACAGAAACACTCGAAGAATGAAAAATCTCTGTGCCATTAGCAGTTATAAATTCTCTTTTATTATAATATACATGTTTTGAGTAGCCAGTTATTCTACATTCTTCCATCTCTTTTATATTCAATTTATGTCATTTTAATTTTTCGTGTACATATTACTTACAGGAAATGGAGTAGAACATGGGCTAAGAGGTCAGTGGTGGAACTCAGTAAATGCAACAATCATTTTGCTTCCTTTGAAATGACCGATTAGCATAGGCCATGCTAATATCATTTCCCATCATTGTCAATTATTCGTCAGAATTACTGGTTTTTAAACTGAAACTTAAGGGAAATTTGAACTTCAGTCAAATGTATGATGCTTCAATGGGTTGACATTCTTGCTTTGGTATTTGGAAGGAAGTATGCCAGATTTCCTATATCATATTTGTGATGGATACATTCTATTTTCCCCATCAGATTTCTTCTCTAGCCTTCTACAAACCTAGTCAGTGCTCCCCAAAGCAGTCTTTAAGGACTGTGTAAACAAGCCACTTGGCCTTCTGAGGCTTTGGCCAGTGACAGGTATCTTCAGAAGAAGAGAGAGGAGAGTGAGAATGAGTTATTTATCCCCCTGCCTTTTTATCTGCCGTGTCACCGTAGGCTGGCTATTTGGCATCCTGGCTCCTACTAAGCAACCTTATTTACAGAGATTTTTCCCCCTCAGTGTTCCAGTAATTGCTTTCTGCCTTCATGCCTTTAGGTCTGAATATGGTAAAATATGTCCTACTCTTGGTAAGTCTCATAATACTGCATTCTTTCTCATGGTTTACATATACTTTGCCAAAAGCATGTACATAGTTAAATGGTCCATGAATCCCTCAATTTGATTATGCCATCTCGCCCTGCCAGGTCACTGACTAATACAAGAATTAATATGAGGAGTCACTTCAGGGAAAAAAAATCAAAATTCAATTATGTATTTAGATAGCATACACATTTTAAGATCACACAAATAAATTCCTTATGAATTGTTATGAAGCTATGATAAGGAAAATAGTGTGGTATTGGCCCAAGTATAGAAAAACAGACCCGAGAAAAACAGACCCAAGAAATTGACCAACATGTAGAGTCACTTGATTAATGGCAAGGAACCACTGAAATTCAATGAGTAAAGAATGGTCTTCACCATGAATATCACTGGGTAAATATGATATCTTATAGAAGAAAGTAAAACCTGACCCCTTCTTATCTTAAAAACCAATTAATTTGATATGAATAACAGACTTAAATGTGAAAGCTTAAAAATAAAGCTTCTATAAGAAGACAATAAAAAATATCATAATAACATATAAGAGGAAAATATCAAATGTCACCAAGGTCTTTGAATATCTGGAACTCTTATGCATTATTGGTGGTAGTGTAAATTGCTGCAAACATTTTAGAACATGATTGGGAAGTATATAAACATATATATAATTCTTGATTGGTTAATTGAATTTTTAGAATTTTTGGAATTCTGCAACAGAATGGATGCATATATTCACCAAAAGATGTATGAAAATATACTTAGGAGCTAATTCATTAAAGCCACAGGCATAACACAACCTACATGTTAATCAACATGATTATATATATATATATACACACAGTTTGTTATATATGTGCAATGGAATGCTACACACAAAAAAACTACTGCTAAATACAACCACAGGGAAAATGGTAAGCAGAAAAAGCCAGTCACAAAATAATATATACTGCATAATTCCATTTGCATTGGTTCAGAAATAGGCAAAACTACTCTGTGGTGATGGTGTTCAGAGTTGTGTTTTCCCTTGTGAGTTTATTAATTGTGGGAAGGGAGTGTAAAGAAGTATTTGAGTCATGGTCGCCATAATATATAAATATATAAAGTTCCTCTAAGATATGTACACTTTACTTACTATATGCAAGTTTTATCAAAGTTAAAAAAAAAAGAAAAGAAAAAAAAAATTCTGTGTTCCCCTCTGGCTTCCTGTTTGTGTTTGGAAAGTTCAATCACCAGAAAGAAAAGGGTTGAGAAGAAGGAGGTCATGTTATTTTTTCCGGCTTCCCCTACTGGCTGGCTGTGTCTAGCAGGACCCTTCAATCAAAGGCCAGTTGCTTGTCTCTCCTCAACCACGTCTCTCTTCCTCCGCTAGACCTTCACACCTTGGCAGAAACCTCTCCTTGCTGTGACTCTTTCTGTGGTACCAAGCTACTCTTTATCGTTCCTTTACGCTCCCACAGAGATCTGTAAATAGATCCCGTATTAATCTCTCCTCAAAACTTTGTAAATAGCTTCGCTATTATTCTTTGCCATATCTTTCCTGCCAGAACACTACTGTATCTATAAGCAATTTCACAATTTTGCTTGCAATAGAATAGATCGAGATGCATTTTCTAGAGGTAGCATTCAGTTTTTGCCATTTCAATCAAATTAAATAAATTTGTACACTCACTGTGAATGTTCCCTAATTTTAATCTGCACTGGTTGGCTTTTATCTAGCATTTCAGCATTTATCTTCAAAATTTAAAATTATTGTTTACAAGTTGGCAGTTGAAAACGGTGTTAAAATTGTTCTCTTGGTTCATGGATGTGTTTCTTTTGAAACTTGTATGGATGTGAAAGTGGAAGGACAAAATCATATGCTTTATTAATTGCACTTATCAATGTTGGGGATTTCGTTTCCTTCCATTCTATGATGGTAAACAAAAAGAGAGGATATTTTCCATGAATTCAGGTAATTCTAAACATTATACATTATGTCTTCATTTGAAGGTTTAGCTTTAAAGTTTATATGTTATGTAACAGAAGTAATGTTTTTTCAGATGATCATTTTATTTCACAATATAAATCAAGGCCTATAGAAGTTGGAAACACGACAAAAAAAAGATCCCAACATCAAGCTGTCCCGAGACTACCAAGATTTAGGTATGGAGGATCACAATAGATGGTTTAGGATGGAGGTCTCTTCTAACTGTGACCTGCTACAAAAGTTGGCAATTGAAAGGAGTGTGTGTAGCGGTGAGGGAGAGCGGTTGGTCTGCTTTTGTAGACCCAGTAAGTTATGATCCCTGGGCGCGTGTTTAGATGTTAATAACCCTGCTGATAACGCTTTTTATTGTTCCTCACACTCATCTTTTTTATAGTTTCCACATATTTGGAAACAATAAAAATATGTGTGTGTGTGTGTGTTTGATTTTGGTGGAACCACTTTTTTCAATAACTTCTCTTCTACTGGAATTTAACAGCCACATGATTCACTTGCTCAGCACTCTCAGAGATTCCAGGGGTGTCAAAATGGATGAGGAATGCTCTCCACACCAAAAAAGCACATAAGCTTCCTATGCGGTACCAACACTTTGAAACAGCTTAAGTCAACAGAAAATTGAATTTTTATTCATTGTTATAAAAATTACTTTAGATTGAAAAGAATTATAGAGTAGTAAACCAGTTAACATAATATAACCTAAGGGCATGTTTTAATGCTAACTAAAAATAGCATTAAAATGGTAAAAGTTAGAAGAATATTATGGAAGAAACTATCATTTTCCTTAAATTTGAGACTGTGACCTTTGTATCCTAATTTAACACCTAGTAATCTTTTATCGGCAGGTTTCGTTGCCATTAGAAACCTTAAGTTAATTACTTTTATCTCAGGCCAAGAAAACGGTATTTCATCAAGAAACATTTAGTTTACTTTTTAACTGCTTAATGGGAGGCAGAGACAAGTACTTGTGCATAATCTCAATGTTCTCATTTTTTTTAGTTAAAGATTACCGTTTAATGGGAGGCAGTAATATGCCCAACTAAAATATTACATTTTCCAGCGATCCCATCTCCCCAAGTGAGTATGTTCTAACCAATGAGGTAAAATCAGAGAAGTTATGTGCTATTGCTCTTTAAAAGCAGCTATCCTTGTTTCCTATTCCTAGTTTCTGTTGCCTGGAATGTGAACTTGATTGCTGGAGCTCCAGCAGCCATTTTGGTTCTTTAGAATACAAAGTACATTCTAAAGATAGTTAAATAAAAATAAAGGAGGTCTTAAATTCCTGATGTGTATTTAACACTACGTTATCTAACACTAACAAGGAAACAGAATTATTTAAGTGTTTCAATCACTTTTATTTTGTTTCTTGTTTTCAATTGTCTGGCAAAACTAACCTAAAAAATAAATGTAGTATTCAGTTCCATATAAACTTAAATTTATTCCTCTTTTATCCAAGGATTATCTAATTACCAAAAATATGTCTCTATTAATAAATAAAGAAGGATGAAATAAGAGAAGAAATAAACACCTGTGAACTCAACATAAGACTAAATGTAAACAGTACTTGAAATCACTTATATGACTCATTGACCATTCCTCTTTTCTGATGCTCTCAGAGGTAACCACTATCTTGAGTTCTGCATGTACAAGTAATTTACTTTTAATTTCAGCTTTACCAAACAAGTTTGGAATACACACACACACACACACACACACACACTATATCTCCAACAGGGAGAATGCAGGGAGAATATAGTTTTGATGCTTACTTTTTCAGCCATTATATTTTAAAATTCATTCAAATTTTCCCCTGTATTTGTAACCAATTTATTTGCATTATTGTATTATATTTTATTGTATGAATATATCAAAATTTATTTATGCATACCATTGATGAGTATTTTTGACATATGTCCTAGTATATGTATGCAAGAGTTAAGGAAACAACTATAATTGCATCATAGTGTGATATTTTTAGTATTTTGTAAAATTCAGTTGTATCAAAGTATTTTCCTAATTTTTTGAAATATCATATGCATTCAATAGAAAATTAATTAATATAACAATTCTATCTCCTTGCCATCTCTCAGTGTTGTCTGACTTTGTTTTGCCAATTTATAAGTATGAAATAATATCTCTTTGTGCTTTAAATTTGCCTTTTCCTTATCATTAGTGATACTAACCATTTTTTCATATGTTCATAGCTCATTTATATTTTTCTTCCCTTAACTCCTGATCAAGTGTCCTCCTTGTTTTTCCTATATAAAACTTTTATATTATCATTTATTTAAATAAAAATTATATTAGTATGTGCTGAACACTAAATTGTTGTCTGCTATATGAATTGCAGATATATTTTTTCTGTTTGTGGATTTCCTTTTATTTTCTTTATGGAAATTTTAATGATGCTAAATCAAAACCTTTCCTGTTAGTCAAATTTGTTAATGTCTGTCATCTTTCTTTATGATTTGCATGTCTGGTATCCTTCTTTCCCCCATTCCAACAGAGATAAATATATTCCCTATATTTTCTTCTAAAGAATTTTCAGTTTCTCTTTCAAAGTTAATTTTTATTAATTTGGACTACTTATATATTTTATATATATCTATTCTCTACTTTATACCTATTATCTGCCTATCTAGCTGTCTATACATCTACATACATAATATAAACTGGTAGTGAGGTTTGAGTTTGATTAGGGTCTCTTTTTTTGTTTTTTGGTGGTTTTTTTTATTTGTTTTTTTGATATTTTGAACCAATCACTGTGGTAATGTTTACTGAAAAGTCCATATTTTCTCCGCTGCCCTACAAAGTAAGTTTTATCTTAAAATCTTGTATATGATGATTTTTCTTTTGGGCTTTTTGTTTTGTCCTCTTTGGTTTATTTGGTCATCTTAGGTACATGGCATATTACTTTAATTGGTATCACTTTAATGTAATTGCCTATATCTAGTAAAACAAATCCCTGTGTCTTGTTTCTCTTTGTAAATGTGTTAACTATACTTTTGATTTTTCTCTTCTGTATACATTTCAAAATAAGCTTGTTAAATATCTTATAAACCATAATTTTGATTAAAATTGCATTAAATTAAAAATATTTAAGAGAATTTTAATTTTACTGTTGCTCGGTTTTCTAAACTATAAACATGGATTCTGTCCAGTTATTTTGGTTTCTTCAATTTCTTTTGACAAAGTAATAGAAATTCTTTATAAAAGTTTTGCACATTTTTTTTCCACATTTAATCCCAAGTATTTTCATGATGCATTGTGAATAATACATTTTACAAGTTGTTTAAATCTGTTTCAGTTAGATTAGTTTTTTTAAAATTTCTCTTGCTAGAATTATTAATTTCAAATTATATTTTCTATGTTAATAGACATAATTTATCACTGAAGTCTCCTTAAGAATTTAATAAATATAAATATGAACTACCTAATGTTAATGATAGGATTTCTGCTCTGGCTAAGATGGAATAAAAGAAACAAGATTAGCCTATTTTTGTGAGATAACTTAAAAATGGGCAAAGTACATGAATTAATGGTTTTTAAGACATGAGATATCAAGACATCTGAACAGTGATCTCTGAGAAGTGAGAAACAAATGAAGTGAGCCCTATGATTGCCCCCAGCTTACTGCTTTGAGAGAATTTCTAGAGTTGAAAGCCAAGTGGAGCTTGGTGAGTTCCCAGCATTGAGAGATGAAGATGTGAGTTTGGGGAGGCCAACAAGGCTGGTTTCACGAAGCAGAGTACCTGAGAGGAGAGAGCAGCATAGTGAGAGATTTCCAGATATCTGCAGAAGGCCCACCTTGGCTGTTCCACAGACTATTAACGCATGAAGTGAGTGAGGAAACAATTCAACTCTGGGAAAAGAACCACCCCAAAGATTTGAAGGAAATAAATGCTACTTGGAGTTCACATAAGGCTAGGAATACTGTCTATGTGTACCAGTAAGACTGGAAAATCTCATAATTCTTACAACATTGTGTAGAGTACACAGTATTTAGGGGGCATAAAAATATCCAGTATGCAACAAGGTAAAATTCACAAGGTCTGGTAAAAGACATTTTACACATACAAAAACGTAAAGAGTCAATAACAAGCTGAACTGAATATGAGTAAATGTCATAGGAAGTAGTTCCAAAAGAAGGAAAATGATACTGAATGGAAAAATGGATCTACAAAAACAGGGAAAAACTGAAACATTGAAATATGGGTAAATATATACAAGTTTCCTTATGACTGAAAAATATTTAACAATAATTGATCTGTTAATAATTGACTTATTAGTGTTTAAATAAAACCATAACAGTGGAGTATGATGTTTAAACAAAAGCAGAAGTAAAATGTATGGCAGCAACAGCACAGGGGCCAGGAAGTGAGCCGTGGAAGGGCATGATGGTGAGCTCCTTCCACCATACAGGTGCAGATACAACATCACTTGAAAGGAGTCATTTTAAATACGTAATAGTAAACATTATTGCAACCACAAAAATAACAAACAAAAACTAATAGCTAATACACAACAAGAAAAGAAGACAAAGTGGAATCGTAAGAAATACTAAATCCTAACAGATGCAGAAAAGGAGAAATAGGGAACAAGCAATAGAGGTAACAAACAGAAAAAAATGAGTGCATACTCTGATCTCACTCAGAAAAATTTTTACAAAGTGTAGATAATTTGTAGTGATAAGAGGCAGATCATTTATTGTCTACAGGTGGAAAGGGGATCAAGGAAAGGCAGGGAGAAGGATTACAAAGGAGCACTAGAATACTTTTGAGGGTGATGGGAAGTTCATATCCTGATTGAGGTGATGGTATTTTTATTTACATAAAAACAATATTTCCAGTACCTATTATTACTTTCATATTGCATTTTATATAAAATACTTGAAAAAAAACCAAAATATATCAACCCCAAATGGTAACTGATCAAAATTTTCCTTTGTGTAATGTTAATCATGCAGTATACTTAAAGTGCTTCTATAATGAATCCTAGTTACTAAACAAATATAATACTATTTATTAATCAGCTTACTGTATGCTTTCTATGCTTTGTTTCCTTTGATAGGTGTCATCATAGTACATCTGCAAAGAATGCATCCTTTTTCTCATATTAAAGAAAGGAATTTGCAGCTTCTGGAGAGAGTTTGTACTAGCTATGAAGTCATGAAGAAGCAGACTCCAGTCACGCAAAGTGGTTATACTTTCATCACAGTTTGGAGGATACGTTTAGTTGTTTAGAATTTGTATGAGAATTTGACATTTTTTATATGAAATGATGCTGCGTAAAGCGTTTGACTTTAATTATTTAAAAATATATACTTTTGTATTTTATGTTGTTCTTTTTCTAATTCTTTTCCTGTATCCTCCCTCTTAAAATCTTATTGAGTAACTTGTCATTACTCTTCTTTCTCTCCTTTGAAAAAATCTACCTAATTTAGATTCTTGCTTTACAATTTCTATTTCTTTCCAGACCCAGGTTTCCTGTTCAATAAACTTGTGAAAATCTTCAGTGAGAAATATGGAGCAAAGCAATATTTATCTATTAGAAAATATATATTCATCTATGGTTAGTATTCCCCCAGACTATTCATTTTCTTTTTCCCTAACTCCTGTCAGAAAAAGAAATTTATAAGCTGTTGGGCTAGAAATTATCACTATAATTATTATAAGTAGACTGAATTGTTAAGAAGAAAATAAGAAAAAAAATAATACAATTGCTTGGGATTGTTAAACCATGAAACAAAGGCTGAAATATTTTTTTTTTAATTCAGAGAAATAAAAGGCTGACTCTGATTCTTTTATAGTTATAAAATAAAACAATTAAAATGAATGTATATGATTTAATTAAACAATAATATAGATTAAGTTAATAGTTTTATTAAAAATTAGAATTCTGAGAGGTAAAATAACTTTAATAATTTTAAAGCATTTAAGTTTAAAATGTTCTACATATTTTAACTCTTTATTTATACATTAAATCTTCAACATTTTTGTATGAGGCATTATGATCAGTTTGGTTGGTATAATAAAGCAAAATCACAGTCTTCTTCCCCAGAACGCTCATTCTCCAGTGGATGAGACAGTCCACAAGGTAATTATATGCCATGGAAAGATGCATTATGGAAATGTGGACAGATCATTATGGTTACTGATGAGTTCTTATCAATCATCCTTAAACATTTTCCATAATTTACTGAATTTAAAACAGATATTGAATTTAAGAGATGACTAATAATCAAATACATAATAAAACACTATCGAGAGCTCTTCCTTAAAACATAGAAACTAGTGTCCTAATGTTGGGGGCCGTGCCTGGGTCAGATTGGCCAAGACCCAAAGTCAGCAGAATGGGAGCACATTGCTTGTTCCCACAATTAGCAGGACGTGACTTGTTGACCAGCAGAGAGAACTGTTCCTCCAGGCAAACGGCCAAGGACCCGTGGTTTTACGAGCAAGCCAGCCGTCTTGTTATCCTGCTCACGGTACCAAACGTTGAAGGACAGGATGCAAACATCTTCCTCTTTTGTGCTATGCAAGCAAGCCAGACGTCTTATTATCCTGCAAACGGTATCAGACGTTGAAGGGCATCTCTTGTGCCATGTCTAGAGGAACAGGTGCTGTTGACCCGTGGGAAGTCACGTACCAGAAAGTAGCTGAGAAAGGAGCTGTGGGACGCTCGCCAAATTGAACAGTATAAAAATAAAACGACTGGTGCTCAAAGCGCTGCAGTCTTAAACCCTATCTTGTGTCTGTGTGTTTCTTTCTGGGGCTGCAGTCTTAAACCTTCTTTTGTGTCTGTGTTTTGCTTTCTGGGGCTGCAGTCTTGTCTTTTGTGTCTGTGTTTTGCTTTCTGGGGCTGCAGTCTTGTCTTTTGTGTCTGTGTTTTTTGTCTGTGTCTTTCTGTGTCCATCCCCCATCCTGCAATCAGGCCACGACATCCTAACTTCATTTTTTTCCTTCAAATTGATATCCACATTGCTTTGCATTCAAAATTTCCCAATCTGCTAAGTCACCTACTGAATCATGACACAATTAAGAGAAAGAACAATGTTTAGACTGGCAGGGGAGAATCAATGGTTAGCACAGGGAAAATAGATTAGGTATATTCTGTATGATTCTGAGAAATAAAGCTAAAAAATGTTGAAATGATTGTAGGATTTAACCAGGAGTTTGGCAAGTATTCAATGTCTGTCACTTTATTAGAAGTTTTTGAAACTATTTTCTTTATTAAAGATAGATATTATTATCCACATTTCATAACTGAAAGATTAGTGCAGGAACTGCTTTTTAAAGTTAATCAAAGTAAACAAACCTGAACTGTTTAAAGGCGTTAGTAAGAAAATTAATCTCCTTCATAGTTGAGGCAGAGATTAAAAAGAATAAATTTGTAAAAATAAGTACATGCTGTTTATTAAAGAAATTCTATGAAGTTATATTTTTTATAGACCCAAAATATGATAGCCTTATTTTCTGAACAGGAGATGGTGTGTTTTAAAAGATAGTAATGACTGTATTATTTTCCTTTGTTTTAAAATATGTTTATGCACAATGTACCCTTGATTAATTTATTTTTAAAATGTGTTCCAATTTTTGTATGTATGATTACCTTATTATCAACATTTTCTAGTTTTAGAAATAGACATATTGATAACTGGCTATGTTCTAGATACATATAAGGAAAGAAATACTGGATCATAACATAATCTCATTACTTATGAGAACTTGAGGTTTTAATTGGTTTGTTTTGTTTTGTAAAGAAAGAGTTAAAAATTATAATGACTGAAGGTTTAGTTTTAACCTCATTATATCAGCCAAATGCTAGTCCTGTGTTTTATTTCCCCTATAAAACTTCTTCATCTAATTAATTGCTATCATTTCTAAATCGATACAACCAATCTATACTTATCTTCCTGCTCATTATTTTCCTTTTTCCAAGTTCTTCATTTTGAGTCAGGAATTTGTTAGTTTTCACTTTACACCAAACAATCCCATAGAATTAATATTCTTATGCATTATAATTTGCAATATATTTTGTTTCCAACTTTCCTTCATGCCTTATACCATTCCACACTATAGTATATGAATTTAACATGTCTTTTCCTTGCTCATTTTAACATCTTAATAAATATGTGAATGAAAGCAATTGCGTACTTTCATTTTTATTTTTATTGGTATATGATAATCATGCAAAATTATGGAATACGTGTGATATTTTAATATATGCCTACAATGTATAATGATCAAATCATTGTATTTAGAATATCCATCACATCATTTCATGTATCTATTTTTCTGGTTTGGAGCATTTTAAATCTCTTCAAGCTATTTTGAAATATATAAAAATGTTATTAGCAATAGTCGCCCTCTTTGCTATCAAACAATAGAGTTTATTATTTCTATCGAACTGTATATTTATACTCATTAACCAACGTCTTTTCACCCCCCCCACCCTTCCCAGATTCCAGTAACTGTCATTCTTCTCTCTACCTTCGCGAGGTGAACCTTGTTATCTCCCACATGAGTGAGAATATGCAATATTTCTCTTTCTGTCCCTGGTTTATTTCACTTAACATAATGACCTCCACTTCCATCCATGTTGATCCCAGTGATGGAATTTCATTGTTTTTAATGGCTGAATAGTGTTCCATTGCCCAAATTTTTTCCCCACTCATCTATTGGTATAAATTTAGGTTGATTCTATATCTTGGCTATTGTGAAAAGTACTGCCTTTATCAAAGTCAGTTGGCTATAAATACATGGATTTATTCTCAGGTTCTCTATTCTGTTCCCTTCGTCTATGTGTCTGTTTTTATAGCGCTATCATGCCATTTTGGTTGCTACAAATTTTTAGTATATTTTGAAGTCAGGCACTGTGATGCCTCCAGCTTTGTTCTTGCTCAGTACTGCTTTGATTCTGGGTGGGCACAGTAGTGTAGTCTCTGTATGATTTCTTTGGCTGTAATCAGAATCAGTGGTATCTGTGTGTTCTTTAGTGGCTTAGGCTGTGGTTCTTAACAGAAGCTGTGATGAGGCTTTTCTGGGGATGGGGCCACAAGGCTGGCTGGGCTTGAGGATCCTGTGTGGTGGCAGCTGGCAAGATGTGCTGGTTTTGGGGCCCCTAAGTGGTGCACATTGACGCCAGCTGTAGTGGGTCTGGGTGGGCCAATCCTTTGGTGGCCAGATGGCTTGTTCAGGTGCCAGCAGTGGCAGTGGTGGGTCCGCAGGCCCCTGGGTGATGCATGTGGCATCTGTGAGGGCAGTAGCAGTGGCAGGTCCACCCTGGGGACCCCACGCAGCATGTGCAGGCACCAGCTGTGGCAGTGGCTGGCTAGGAGGACAAGTGTTTAGACCCGTAGGTGGCATGTGTGGGTGAATGCTGGTGGCAGTGGAAACACAGGCTAGGTGGGCCCATCCTCGAGCCTTGGCCATCAGCAGTGGTGAGTGAATCAAGTCGACCTCCAGGTCTCTGGATGACATGCACCAGCAGTGCCAGGTGAGTTGTGTCTGTCCTCAGTCCCCCAACCCTTGCTGCATGAGGGCTCTGGTGGCAGTGGGCAGGGCAGGCCCATCTCCAGGCCCCAGAATTGCATGCAAGGGCACTGGCAGTGGTAACACCTCATGGGGCAGGACTGTCCTTAGCCACACACTTGTCGGTTGCAGCAGACAGGGCGGGTCAATCCCCACGTCCCCAAATGACATGCAAGGACACTGGAAATGGTAATACTGAGTATTTCCTAAAATTTACCGTATGGTCTCTCCCCCAACAAATCCATTCTCAAGCTCTTCAAAATCTAATCCACTCATTTTAACCAATTTCTCACTGAATCTAAGTTTTTCTGTCCTTTTATCTTGGATGTCTGTATGTGGCCCTTTGCCTAATTAAATACAACCTTTATAATCTTATTTCAATTTTACTTTATCCCCATTTTTATTAATATAATATTAAGCTATGCTAATCTTTTTATATACAATATGAGATCACACTTTTCACGCTTACCAAGAATTTGGGCCCTTAATTATATACTGCTTTAGGTGTTTTATATGACTAATTTCAGTCTTATCTACTCTGTCAAATTATAACAGATGGACTTGCCTTCCATTAATTTTATTTTTCACTATTACAGAAGATGATTCATTTAGTGTCTAGTCAATAAATAATAACTTGTTGAATGGTTTTTATGATACAAAGAAAATTATCTTATCCATATTTAACACATATTGTTTACTCTCTTTTATCATGGTATTTCCCCTCAAAAAACTTTCATATCAAAGAGGATATAAGATCATTTTAAAGATAAACTTTTATAAGGCAAAGTAATTTGATGAACATATATACCGTATTCAAAATGCTAAAAGTGGTATTTTCTTTAATTCAATTGTTTTTTTTTTATGCTTACTTATTAGTATTGACATTACTTTCTAAGTCACATAGGCTTTTGAACTCATTTTTATTTCTTCCATATTCTCTAGGCCTTACTCACATTGAGGCAATTTCCAAGATCTGTGGTTTCTACCTTCACAATACTTTTACTTGCTTTTCCCTACATAAATCACAAGACAATGCTCAACATTCTGAACTTCAGTGCAATCTTCTTACTCTAACTTGTATTTAAATGTCTGTAGTCACTTTTTTCCACTAAGAGATATTCTATTATATAAATATAAATATATGCCACTGTCTTTCCATTTCCTATCCTAATCTGTATGTCCAACTATTTTCTAACCATTATTTAGACTGTTTTTGAAAATCTATACCTATTTGGAAGCTATTCCTGGTCATCCAACTAGATAAGAATAATCCAATATTTAATTTCACATTTATGGTAAATCATAATAATGATGGCACTCAGCATTCTTACGTGCCTCTACTGTTCCCCCTGTTTGTTTTATTGCTTGAATATGCCACTGAAGTTTTGTGGCAAACAATCACAAAACTTCAGTGGCATACAATAATATTTATTTTACCCACAAATGCATGGTCTGACCAAGCATCGGCTAATCTCTTGTTCATGTATCTGCAAGTAGATGTGGGTCATTAAGGTAACTGTTGATTTGGGTGATTTTATTTAAATATCTAGGAATTGGCTGAAGTTTTCTTGATGCTGAATGGCCTCAAATGGAAAAACAAGTTAAAAAGAACCTAAATAACATACTTCTCTTCCACATATTTCATTATTCAGCAGTCTAGTCTATAGCCACATTACAAGTGTTGAGGACTCAAGATCATTGAGGTAATTAATCTAACACATCACAGAACCTAGAAACCTAAAAGCTTTATTTCTAAACCTGTTAGTAATCTGGTTCTGAATCTTGGGTACTATTTCAGTTCTATGAATAAGATAATCTTTCTGATTTACATGAAGACAAGCAATCTACAACTGAAGTGGTTTATTGTCTCATCATCAATAAGATTTAAGACATTCTTATAAATTTAGGAAAAGACTCACTGTTCTTTATCTATGGTAACCTGTAGCCCCCATAGAGTCCAATCAAATAATGGCAATTTGCCTCAGCAAACTCACTTTCCTGTGTCAGTCCCTTATACCTGGACGTTACTCAGTCTACAGTAGAGTTACACCAAGGAACATGTCTCCAGCTTCCAACCAGCGAACATCAGTACCACCAGAGTAACCACACATCCACATATGATGGCACTCACACATGCAAAACTCAAGCATCTTCTGATATCCACATGGTCCTATATAAGATCTTCCATCTCTTCTAGATAGAAAGACTGTGCCTGAGCAGCATAGTTCACCCTTACTGGATGAGCAATGTCTTTAGATAAGCTTTGTCTTTTTATTTTAGATATTGAATGATGTTCTCATCGTCATGAGCCAGAAGTAGCTTTGTAGTACCGTTATACATCTAACTGTGGCACCGTCGGTCTCTTGACTCTAATAACAACTAGCTAAAACCATGCCTTTGGCTTCTTCTCCATTTTCTTTGCATTTTTTTCTAACAATTTTGTATGCATATATAGGCTCTCAATTAAATCACCTTCAGCCAGAAACACTTAAAACATTTTCTTGTTCTTTTTTTCTGCATTAAATTTTTAAGGACACACCATGGAAGTCTCTTTGATTATCTGGTACATTTTATATAGCACTGTCTTTTATTATATTTAGCTATCTATTTTTATCCTATATAATAAAATATTTAAAATATTTTATGTTGTTTATATTTCACATTCTCTGGATCTGATGACAGTTTCTCATTTGCATTGGGTGCTTATTGAATATTTGTTAAATCTAGATAATATCTATATTTTACATTTATTTACTTAGGTGATTTAACAATAGTAAATTAAGTAGTTTAGTATTATATTCATTGAAATAAGCTTTATTTATTTTATCCAAAATTACTTCATGTATGGTTTATCTTTGTGTTCAAATAAAAAGATTACTCTTTACAAATTTATTTTTATATCCCATTTCATCACCAGCAACCAAATTCTCTGCAGGAGCTCAGCACCCTATATCTACTGAAAATTAAGTGAATACATCATTTGGCCTCAGTTATACTTTATCTTATCTACCACTAAGAACCTTATCTAAAATGCCAGCATGAACTTTAAAATGCTTTATCCTGAGCCAGGAATTCAGCGTATCCTAAGGAAATACCCTGATTTCAGTTGGTGGAAATTCTAAAAGGCAATCTTCTGTGGACACTATCTGTCTAATACTTTTATTGAAAAATTAGGTAATGTTGATGGTTCTAAGTAGTGTTTGTTTGTCATTTCCCTGCTTTTAAAAAATTCTCATTCATATAGACTTGGTGGGTCAAATGTTATCTTTAAAAAAAAAATGACTAAATGACTGCTATTTAACTTTGTTGTTTTTTTCTTTTTTCTAATCTACTTCTTCAATCAATTTGCCTACCTAGTCTTCTCTTAAATTCTAATGCCATTTTCCTGAAAGTCCTAACTTTAAGGCCTCACAAAAGTTAAATCCTACTAAGACATCCATGAACAGAATCAAGAAGTAAGAAAGTTACAGCTCTTCTCAAGCAATTACAAAAATAAATGAATGCATTATATAAATATAAGGAAATAAGTTTATCTCTTACCACTGAGGTGTAACAGAA
>VBSM01002937.1:30714860-30760806 GCA_008086735.1 Cheirogaleus medius
TCTGGGCAGCAGCCATACTTAGAATCTCCTGTGTTCAGGACAGCTCCCAACACAGAATGATAAATGCAAAACTCATTTAAGGCATTCTCTACTTATATAAAGAAAGGTATAAATGAATTTCAACAAGTGGTAATTATAAAAAAAAATGTGTTTTGATAGGGTAAGATAAAGGTGAACTCCTAAGTAATAGACACATACCACTTCTAAAGAACTCTATATTGTGGAGTATACAATTACCAAAATCAGTCACTGAAGTTGTTTAATATTTGGCTACACTGACTCAATGATAATATTTTGTATACCGTTTATATTCTGTGGAGTTCAGTGTTATGTTATATTTTAAGATTAGCTGATCAGTCTTAATATTAATCAAAGTGTGTTTTATAAGAATAAGTGAAAAGATTGAAGTCTACTGAGAGAACAAAAAATGGACAATGAAAGCCCCAGACAAATAATCTACTATTGGCAAAAGCATTTAACCATACGATCTTTGGATAGCAGTTTCATTACAAGAAGATAGATTAGAACTAGAACATATGTATCATTATTATATGTTAAATTTTATGTTTGAATCAAAATTTGAATCCAATATTGCATGATATTTTTATTAAAAAGCACATTCTTGAGCCAGATAATACATTATGCCTGTTCTAGTCATTATGTTATTGAATCCTTACATCAGTTCTATGCAGTTGTCACTAGAATTATACCTGTTTTTATTCACTGAAGAAAGTGATGCACAGGTAGGTTATTCCATTTGCCTACGGTGATGTTTTTATTAAATAGAGGAGTCAGAATTTGAACCTAAGTAGTCTCTAGAATCTTTGCTCTTCTTGAATATTCTACTATTGCTCAAAATAGTCACTGATTTGCCACCATTTTGAGTTTAGTACTGGTCCTGTAACTTGACTTGGTTAATGGATTTGGGTGAAGGCGGCACGTGTTACTTCCAACCAGAAGCTGTAAGAGCTAGCCCACAGAGAGCCACGCATCATTTCCCTTTTCCGTAAGATTGCTGAAATTCCAGATAAAGCCCATTCCTTCAGTTAGCCTGGATCCCCACACGAGTAAAGCAGAATTAGTACCAATCTGAAATGAATTCATAGGATAAAAACATTCCTTATTGTGAGCCACTAGGATTTTTTATTGTTAGTTACTTCAATATAACCGAGCTTATGCCAACCAATACAGCTTATAACCACCATATTATCTGGCTTTCCAGTACATAGTCTGCATATACCTAATGTTAAATCACATTCTAAAGTTTATTAGTGATACTGATATCGGATAAGAAGAATGCTTGATTATTTTTTATTTAAAAAATACTATAAATTATTCACCAATAGCAACTAGGGTAAACATCAAGACTCTTCTGCTCAATCTACTGATCAAAATTAGAGAAAGTCAAATAAGTTGAGCTAGTACAGAAAAGAGAATTTCATGTTACAGGGTAACTAAAAATTGTTTCAGCAATCCAAAGCAATCAGTTCAGCCTTTGCAGCTGTTTTCGGGAATAACCGGCTCATTCTTGCTTCTTATTGTATGTCAACTTGGTCTTCCTTCATCTGGACATGTATTATCTGTGTGCATTATGGTCTCCATACTGGGGAGAGACTGAATTGCTTTGTCAATTTTAGTTTAAAAATCTCCTCACAAGTGCTCTGGCTTGGTTATATAACTTTGGACCACTCAATTGTGCTATTGAAGATGGAGTACTCTAGGCAATCTATTCATATGTTAATGAAAGTCTCTCTCCCTTCCAACACACACAGAATAACCTCTGTGCCCAGATAGGTGGGTCCATTGTCAGGTAAATAGTGGTGAAATTCCAGTTCCAAGATGGGAAAATTCTAAAGAAAGTACTCTACTATTTTGTAATCTATTAAAAAAAGTAATTTTGCAATGATGCTTAATAATTTAGGAGTTTTCTCATTATGATAAATAATGATATTTATATAAATATCTTTTCATTAATTGAGAGTCTATCATTTCATTTTGTGAATGGACAATTTTGGCAGGTATGACTAGTATTCCACTAAATATTAATTCTCTACTTTCCTCTTACTAAAAGAACCTTGGAATTTCTAGGTGGTCATTTTTATAGTTAGGAATATCTTTCCAAACCTCACTTGCAACAAAGATGATTTTTTTTAAACAATTCAGACCAAAATTATGATAGTATAAATTACTAGGAGGAACTTCAAGAAAACATCTTGAAAAATACATATTTGGAATAGACTCTAAGTTTTTGGAAATTCCATTTCATTCTTTCCTGGAATGTGGGTACAAAACCTGGAGAAGCTGGAGCACTTTGAGAATGAAGATTATGCAATAAAATTATAGTGGGAACCTATACTGATAATGACAACTTTAGCCTGAACACACACTCCTTGTCTGCCTACTCATCTACTCAGAGACTGCTAGTTGCATGAGTCTCATAAATTCCAAGTTGTTTAAGTCACTCTTTTACTTACAAACAAATGTAAATCCAGTTGAAACAGTGTCATGCTTAGAGATTCCTTATAAACGAAAATTGTGGTTGGGTTGTGGACCTTGCCTTTACATCTCAAACAAGGCTTATTTAAAAGACAATTTGTTTGCTTTATGTAAATAAGAATGCCTCATTAAACTGTAAATGTGTTCACCTTTTTCCCAAGAAAGCTAACCTAAAGTCAAATCCACCAATTACTTCTAGAGAGGATTATCTAAGTCTGTTTTCCTCTGAGTTCATATTCTCCAGATGACATTTATTTCTTATTTGGTGTCATCATATTTTTATTGTAGACATCTATAGTCTTTAAGTATTATGTTTAACAAAATCCTATACACACAACACAAAAAGAAGAATTACAGGATATTAATGACATAAATTTCCATTTAAGGAAAAAATTAAAAAGAAAAGAACAAGAGAATGGGCCCAACTACATAGCATATGCTACATGGTACTAGTGTGAAATACCAAATTTTCCATCTATGATGTCAAGTAAATACTTTCTTCAGAAATCTGTCTTCTCTTTGTAATTCTCTTTCAGTGAATTTGTTTTTGTCTTTTCCCTCCATGTTTATATCTAAAAGGAGCATAAAAGAGGACTTCACTTTGCAGAGATGTGTAGTATTAACAGTGAGCCTTTTTATTTTCTCATAATCACAGGAACTGGTTTATATGCAGAGATGGAGAAATCACAGATTCCCGTGGCCAGTCATCTGTGTAAATAATTTCTAAAAATGTATTAGCTACTGTTAAATTTTATATCAAATAATTAAGAACTAGTAACTGCAATGCAAAAGTTATCCATTCATATTTTGAATATGGACTTTTAAAAAAATTCTCTCTGTTATCAACAGACCCGCCCATTCCACAATAGGCAGAAAGTAAATTCATTTTGCTTACTAATCCATTCTGAGAACAAAATCTATTAAATTCTAAACTGAGAACTAGATTATAGTAAAATGAGTACAGTATACAACTAAATTAAGAGAATGGGGGAATCCTCGGTGTCCTCTGCCCTACTTTAAAGAAGTCCGTTACAGATTCTGTTTTGCCATTTACAGTGACCCATTCTAGAGCAATCCACTTTCTGCATTGTTAAGGACTCTGAGCCTCATACATGGTATAGAAACAGTTGAAGGTAGCGTTGTCAATAATGGAATACAGGTCTTTGTAACAGAATGTGATGATGATATCTACTTAGGTGTGGCTAGATCCAGGGCTCAAGTAATTGTATTAGAGCTCTAACTCTCTATTTTACATTTGTTCTTGTAATTTCTTACCTTGAATTTGATTATAGATTCTCTCAAGTTGGAGGGAAAGGTGGCTTCTGTCAGCTTTGCATTCCTATAAATATGGAATTTCTAACCTAAAACAGAAATTATCTTTCACAATAACTATACATTAATTCCAAAAATATTTGGGTTATCTTTTCTTGTATTGCATGCTTACTCCTATAGAGAGAGTTGTGAGCAACACAATTTATGGCCTGTCCAAACTGCAGAGATTGTTGTCTCTTTCTAGGTAACCCTCAGAAAGGATAAGGAACACATAGTTTTTCTTAAGTAACAAGAAATATATCAAGTGATCACTGCAACAAGGAAGAAAACCCAGGGCTCCAGGCTACAAATTGGGGGCTGGATGTTAACAGCAGTGGAAATAGCGCTAAAGAAGCTGAGCATGATCGAAAAGTTAAAATCAAAGGTCTTGTCTCTTTGTAGAAAAAATGGTCACCTGAATCTGTTTGTTTCAGGAGCTCCTTAATCATCACTATGAATATGTTATTCTGTCCTCTGGCCTCTACTTTTTCCAATTTGAAGTCAGCTGTTAATGATATCGTTGCTCCTATGTGATATGCTATTTTTCTCTTGCTATTTTTCTTACTGTTTCTTTGGTTTGGGATTTCGCTAGTTTTACCTTGATGTGAGTATATATGTATATTATCATATATTCTTACAGAGGCTGCAGAAAATTTCCACAAATGTAAAAGCTTAAACACAACACAAATTTATGTTCTGTTGTTCTTGTGGTGATAAGTATGAAATGAGCCCTTTGGGCTAAAATCGAGGCTTTGCTAGAGCTATGTTCTGCCTGAAGGCTCTTGGGAGAGTCTGTTTCATTGCTTTTTCCAACTTATAGAATCCACCTGCATTGCTTGGCTTGTGGTTCTTTTCTACATCTTCAAAGTGAATCAACCCAAGCTATTCTTCCACTGTCAGATCTCCTTTTTCTTATTTTGACTCTTCTTGAGCACATGTAAATAATCGAGGATAATTTCCACATCTCAGAATCCTCAAATTAAGGACATCTTCAAAGTCCCTTTTGCCGTGTTTAGTAACCTAGTCATAGGCTTTCAAGATTAGGGAATAAAAATTTTGATGGGCTATTATTCAGCTTGTCACAGTGTGATATTCTGAGTTCATTATACTTTGAATTCATTGGGCCACAGAGATCTATAAATGTTGTAAGCAAAGCTGGGAAGTTTTCAGCCGTTGTTGTTTTGAACATTATTTCTACCTTTCTGTCTCCTCTCTTCTGTGACTATAATTTTTCAAATGTTGGAACATTGTATAGGTTTTAACAGATCTGTAAAATTTTGTCCATTTTTTAAAAAATCTTTATTTCTTAGTTCCCCTGATTGGATAACTGATCTATCAAGTTCTGTTTTCTTCTACAATATCAATTTTGCTATTGATTCTATTTACTGAATTTTTCATTTCTATATTGTACTTTTTTAGAACTAGGATTTCCATTTGATCCTTTTATATAATTTCCAGATTTCTGTTCACTTTTTCATTTTGTTGAATCAATAGTAGAATAATTTCCCCTCATTTTTGACACATTTTTAATCGTTCCTTTGAAACCTTTCTCTGCCAAATAAATTGTCTGGCTGCACTTTTCAGTGTCTGCTAACAGCTTTTTTTCCTGCATGTGAGTTTCACATTCCTATTTTTGTGCATGTGTACTATTTTGGGTTGAAAACTAGACATCATAAAGAAGTTATTGGGTAATTCTGCATTATAATTTTCTCCTCTTCGGATGTTTATATTGATTTAAGTAGAAAATAATTTTGTCTTTACTGAACTGTGCAGCCACTGATATCTCTTCTCAGATTTTTTTCCTGATTCCCAGTGGTCTGCCTCTTCTATTTCTGCATAGTTTGTTACCCAATAGTGACACCTCAGTATTGGGTGACTCTTAAAAGCCTCCACCTTATATTGCTCAATTTATGTGGTGCTCGACAAATGCATTCAATATTGCATTGCGTTTGCAAGCCCCCCAGGTTTCCAGTTTTCACCAGCATCATCTGAGGTCCCTTGCCCACCTTTCTATGTTAGCAATGAATGTGTGAAGAATCACTGGTATTAACTGCTGTTGTTCTTGTTTTTAATTTCAGTCTTACTTCCAAAATATCTCCATTAATAGTCTCTCTTCCTTGCCGCATATTCTGAGCCAAAACACCCACTTCGAGGTATATGGGAATGGTCTGAGTAAGAAACCCACAAACACAACCAGTGTTCCTCTAAGCAGCACTTCTTTATGAGGAAACACTTCTCGAGATAGTGTCTGCTTTGGTTCATTTTCCAGTGCTATGTAGTAGTTGTTTTTAATTATTGCATCCAGTTTTATACTTACGCTCGACTTACGGAAATCACCCAACTATCTCATGCAACAATTGCTACAAGTATTGTCTGAGTTACAGATTTTTTTTCTTTATTTTAACTGCATTGATATCAGATATTTATTTTGGCAAATATCAGTTTTACCATGTTTAGTAAAATATTAAAGGAGCATAGTTCCAACTTAAAGATCTGTTCATTTGTTTTAAGAAGAACATATAGAGCTTTTTTAAAAATAAACTTCAGGCCGGGCATGGTGGCTTACACCTGTAATCCTAGCACTCTGGGAGACCGAGGCAGGTAGATTATTTGAGCTCAGGGGTTCGAGACCAGCCTGAGCAAGAGCGAGACCCCATCTATCCTAAAAATCGAAAGAAATTAGCTGGACATCTAAAAATATATAAAAAAAAAATTAGCCGGGCACGGTGACGCATGCCTGTAGTCCCAGCTACTCGGGAGGCTGAGGCAGAAGGCTTGCTTGAGCCCAGGAGTCTGAGGTTGCTGTGAGCTAGGCTGACGCCACGGCACTCTAGCCCAGGCAACAGAGTGAGACTCTGTCTTAAAAAATAAATAAACTTCAGCTTTATGCTGTTGACCAAAATATATGGTGAATATAATTTTACACATAGTACCTCAAATTGTTTATTATTTTTGAACTAATAAACCTTTTTAGCTCTCTGCTTATCTTTATTAACCTGGGAACTAGGACTCTGATTTATTACTATGCCGTAACATTAAGTGAAATAGACAAATATTAGTTGACCAAAAGTTTTTTTCATCTGACATAAAGGAATTTTCGTTCAGACATCAAGGGTTAAATGTTAATAGCTATACAACCTGCAATTATTAGGACTAATTTGAAGACAGAAAAATACGTTGGTATATCAGACCTAGAAGATAATCATAGTAATTTGTTTTATTTGTTCACAATTATTTATTCTCTGTTATTTCCTGTCACGCTCCTCTGCAGGCATGATAAACTTCCCCAAGCCATTGAATGGGAGCTCTTGGACGTGTGCGACGCCTCGACTAGCGAGTGTGGAAGGACAGGACGTGCCGCGTCTGAGCAACAGCCGTTCATGTACCTCTGCAGCTTTGCTGAACTTCTTAACTCCTGCCTTTCGCCATCACAATAAAATGACCCAAATAGAGGCTACTTCTTAAAATTAAGTTCCAGAATGAGAAGACATGTAGAGATGAGTTCAGTCAACCTCAGAAAAACTCATAGAGAACAGCAGGAGTTTTAGTTGACCAATAGCTTTCATGTAATGTAAGCAATGAAATAAAATGCGTTTTTAAGCCGCTGAACTACTGATGATTTATGTTTCAACAGCAAAACAAACGAGCAAACAAATGGCAATATCCTTTATTTCCTTGAATGTTTAAAATACATAATAAGTACATAATGCTTCCTACCTCAAACAGCAAATAATAAAAATATTATGTAGTTAAAGGTGTAAGTGAGAATTTACAGATATGGCATGTTTGGGTACAGCTATATAATTACTAAAATTCAGGTACAATTATAAAATATTATTGTCATATTATTGCCTTATTATCCTCTCATATAACTGTGAGGAAATTATAATAGTGTTATCTAGACATCTATTCCATTTTTATTGCAGCTAATGTTAAAACATATTGATAGAGTCTCTTTGAGGATTTTTATAACAAATCTAATAAAACTATGATGATTATCCACCCCCATTATTGATTACAATAAATTATACTAAAGGTACATGTTGTTAGGCATCATAATAGAACAAATAGTTAAGTATAGAATAAGAAGCTTGCAAAAATGACCTTTAGATAGTGAAATGTTTAGCTTAAAGTATTTCAAAGCTAAACATTACTCAAGTAGTATTAGGTAAGCTTTTCGGTTGTAATTTCTTTGCTTATAATATTAAGAAGTATCATGATAGTCACAGATAGTCAAATTAAAGACTGGAGGAAAAACTTTTCAGTACAGAGGAGCAGATTCTGGGATAAAATTCAGGGGACTTAATTTCTCATTATGGTTCTGTTACTGATGCATTTATTTATCTGATTATGAGAGGGTCTCTCTCTTAACATTTCATTTTGAAAAATGACAAATCAACAGAAATGCTAAAAAATAAATAATAACTACAAAAAAGTTACATATACTCTAATTTGGTGCAACTAACATATTAACATATACATAAATATTCCTCTTTCTTTGTATGTATGTGTATATACTCAGCATTCTTTACACTAAGTTGTTAAAAAATGAGGTTCCGAATCCTGACTTGGCACTCTTACCACTTCGTTTCTTATCTCCTAAGAGAAAGGATTTTCTTCCACCTAACTACTAAGATTGATTTAATTATAATATACCATCTTTATTAAATATCCTGAATTGTCACAAATTCTTTCATACCTTCTTTTCTGCTGTAAAATATGAACAAGTCTCTTTTAATCGACAATTTTCCAACACCTTTTATTTGTTTTATTTAGTTTTGCCTATGGCATTCTTGAAGGGTCCAGGCATGTTATCAATTGTGTCTACATGATTGTATTTGAGCTAAACATATTTTTTGAGAAACACAATGCAATTAATATTGTGTACTTCTAATGGCACAAAATCAGGAGAACATAATTTTAGTTCATAATTCATCATTTTAGTGAGGCTACACTTGATCACTTGGTCATGGTGAACTATATCACATTGTTATGAATATCTGGTGTTACTTTTGAAATGAAGTAGTAATCCGGGAGGGTGAAACCTTGTTTCATCCTGTTCTGCAACAACCTCTCACTCAATGGCTTAAGGAACCGTTAATGATTCTTGTGTAAATGTATTACATCAGAACTCACACCTGATTTTTTTTTTAATTCTATTATACCTCCCATGATAATTAACTGTCATTCTATTTAAAAATAGTTCTTACTTTATTTCTTCATCTTTATTCTTCCCCTTTTTATTTGATTTTTTTTGAATAGCAACATAGATTTATGGAATGTTTTAAATTTAATGTGATATAACATATTGATTTAATTATTATTTTTTGATGCTCCGAATTTATCACTTTTAACCAAGCTGATTCTTCTATCTTTTTGCAATCTTTGCACTGGTCTTTGAGTACTTTACTATTTTCAGACATGAGATGTCCAGGCTTACATTTTATTTTTCCTAGCATAAAGAAATAAATGGTCATTTCTCCAAGCTCCCTTATTCTTTGTGATGGAGAATAATATTAAGAAATCAAGATTTGGATAAGAGAATACTTAATTTTAGAAGGATGTTATTGAATCTAGGTTTTTTCAGTGGGCAGAGTTATGATATACATTTAAAAAATAACAGATTCATACTGGTATGTACAGAATGCAATAATTTGTGGTTTTTTCTTACATTCTTCTTCTTTTTTTTTTTCCTTTTTTTTGAGACAGAGTCTTGTTTTGTCACCCAGGCTAGAATGGCGCATCAGCCTAGTTCACAGCAACCTCTAATTCCTGGGTTCAATGATCCTCCTGCCTCAATCTACCTTGTAGGTGGGACTACAGGTGTGCAGCATTGCACAGGGCTAATTTATTCTATTTCAGTAGAGACGGAGTCTCACTCTTGCTTAAGCTGGTGTCAGAATCCTGAGCTCAAGAGATCCTCCCACCTTGGCCTTCCAGAGTGCTAGGATTATAGGCATGCCATATTTTTGTATTTTTTCTCCTGCAGCAAGAGCCTTAGTTCCCTAATATAACAATATATTTATACATTTTCTTCATTTATTTTTCTGTCATACAATAATTAGCAAAAAATAGATAACAACTGTATACTGATAGGACCCTGACAACATATTGCCAATTTAAAATTTCCTTCAGATATTTTATCCTCATAATACCTCACACATTAATAATATTAAAAATAGTGGCGTAATAATAGTGGCTTATTAACATAACCACTAAGGGTATACAGAGTACACTGTTCAAAATAAATATAGCTGTTTCTCAGTATCCATGGGGGATTGGTTCCAGATTTGTTTATTTATCTACAAACAAAATCCATGGATGCTTAATCTCTGATATAAAACGGTGCAGTATTTGTATAAAACCTATCTACATTCTCCCATATATTTTAAACCATCTCCAGATTATTTGTAATACCTAATACAATATTAATGCTACACAAATAATAGTTGTTATACTGTATTGCTTAGGGAATAATGATAAAAACAAAAAGTCAGACACAGCCATCATTTTTTTTCTAAATATTTTCCTTCCGTGGTTGTCGAATAGACAAACACAGAACCCACAGATGAGGAATGTTGACCATGCCGTAGTTTCAAGGTCAGCATATCAATTCAATGTTCAATTAAACTAACTTGTTTCTGTTTCTCTTTAATTTAAAGATTATGTTTGCTTGATTAAAGGTGTTAATTGTGCATCTTTTTGGTTTGTTTTCCAAAAAGCAGATCTTTTTCATTATTGGTATTGATATTTTAAGTTCTTTGAATTCACAGATCCTTTTTATATTTTTTAATTATTATGTTTTCTCATTTTTCCAAAAAAGATCAAAATCCTTTTAGTAATATTTTATAAATATATAGTTCAGCAATTTATTAAATCAGATGTTTATGTTTAATATTTTATCCAAATAATATGTCTATATTTCAGAATTTTGTGTAGGCTTGACAATGATGACAAATCAGCAAATCTCTGTTCCTCAGCTGACCCCACAATCTCCACATTCTTCAGAAACAAAACTTCCAGCTTGTTTGTTTTCTTCATCCCCAGAGTTTTTCCTGTGGTAGCTCTCGGGATATGCCCACTTGTATCTCCCTTGGAGAAAGAACTTACCATTAACTTCAGAGGGCATTTAGCTGCATCTTCTAGATATTAAAACATTCACGGTGTTCTCCTCAGCTTTTGAGCAGAGGGCATGTTCTCAATTCTTTCCCTAAAGCCTTCAGCTAATGCCTTAGCACAGTAGAGTTGTCAGACACTGACCATTTCTACCCCATGCAATCCATCTCTAATGGCCAATCTTTGTTTCAGTGTTCCCCAGAACTGATCAAAATTCTGCATTATTGCCTGAAGGCTTTCCTCATCTCATCTCATTTCCTCTCTCTCTTAAGTATGCAGGTGTTACTCTCCAAGAAGCCTTCTGCACTCCTAAATCCACCTCAGTCCATGCCCCTGGGGGCCCAAGTAATACATATCTTTATACATTTTTTAATGTAGACACTGCCTGTCCACATTCATTAATTCTGTATTAATATGTATGATAAAGTTTTCATGTCAGTGTAACTTTAACTCTTCTCCCTTCCTTCAATGTGGTTATATTGTACCTTTTTATTATGATGATTATATAACTATTACTACATAAACACTAATCCTAATTTCTTGGGGGCTTCTTATACATAATTGTGTACTTCCTGGAATAAATACATGCATTATACCTATATAAAACATTCATTATAATTCTTTACAATCTATATGGTTAATTTTTCCTATAATCTGTGAGTTCCATGTTTTTAGCCTGGAATGATTTCTCCTTGTGCTCCCTGTTTATTTGTTTGCTCAAGACTCAGAACAATTTTAATAAAGTTCACTCTGTGGACTTTAACATTATCAACTTACTAGAACAAATGTTTTAATTATCACAAACTTTAGCAGAACAACCTATCATTTCTTGTTATTTTCTGACCAAAGCTATGATAACCAACTCACAATATGTAGTGACCATATATATTTGCAGGTTGCCTTAAGGACAAATGTTTTATATATTTTCTTCAGTTACAAATAACACTAAACATATATGCTTATAATTTATATATGCTTGGTTCAATAGCCCTAAATTATTGCATATTCTCTTTATTCTAGAATTTAACATTAAACAATAATAATTAGTAGAGAAGTATATTATGAAATTATATATTTATGCAAATAATTTAAATGTTCAAAAATTATTACAATCTTATCGCTTTTGAGAAAACATGCCATATTTTCAATTGCCATCTATTCATGTTTACATATGAAACCATTTTGCAATGCTAGAAGTGAAGTAGATATAAAAACATATACACATACACACACATATATAGTCTTACCACGGACTTTTACCCATCTCTCCCTCACTTTCTTGAAGCCCTAATACTTATGAGTTATTGAAACTCTGAATTTAAAAAATAATGATTCATATACACAAACAAGTGGCTAGTGATATATAGATATTATAACATCATAGAGGAAAATCAACAAATAAAAATCAGATCCTTAAAAAGTACATAGTTTTTCACTTTTGCTATTATTAGTTCCTATTGAAAAATAATAAATGTAAGAAACTATTTAGCTAGAAAAGTATTCATATGACTTTGTTCAAAACAGATAGAATTGAAAACTAACAAATAGAGGATTGCTTGAGTAAATTGTGGTGCATTTCTGAGCAAAAATTTATATGTGAATGTTTGGAATTGTGCCATAGCTATATTTTAACATAAAGAATCTAGGCCTGGTATACTTATATTCTTTTCTCTCTCTCTCTCTCTCTCTCTCTCCTTCTCTCTCTCTCCTTCTCTCTCTCTCTCTCTCTCTCTCCTTCTCTCTCTCCTCCCCCATACACACACACACACACACACACACACACACACACACAAATGCAAATATACACATTCATATAACACATGAAGTGAATGTAGAAATAAATCTTGTAAGCTAACTCTAAAAATGCAGTAGCATTTATGATATGGAGTTAGATCATGGGTGATATTTTATAAATATTTACATGTTTAAGAATTCCCTTATAAAATTTTTATACTTAATGTTTGAAAAGATATAACCCATAAACTGAAAAAAAGATAATATAATAAATATCTGCATATTCAAACTCAATAATTAGCTCATTGTGTCATTTAGCTCCCAATATTTAATATAAGAATAGAAATCTGAGTCCATTCAAAACATAGATACAAATCCTTGGAAGAGTAACAAATCCAAAATATTCCAGGATAAATAGACAATGAAGGAGACATCTTGAAGTTTCTAGAACAAAAAAGTTGACAGAGGAAGCTGGACTTTCATTGTCTCCTGAGTTAAAAAGTATAATTCTTTAATTAGAGCAGTATAAAAAGATCCCGCTGCCTTTGTGAATGCACGATAAAGCTTCTACTACCAGTTCCAGAGATGTGGCTGCCGTGAAGCAGTAGCTTTGGATATGGTAGGAAAAATCTGAGACAACCACACAGCCAGGGCTTGAATCAAGCTTCCTTCTGGGTCATAAAGCAACTCTGCTACCTCTCTCTGGAGGGGAGGCTTGAACCTTCATTTTAAGACTTGATTTTGAACTGGGCGGTTGACCAGTTGACCAGGTACAACAACAGTAATTTCTGTGAACTTGAAGATGTTAGAGTGAATAGAACCAATCTCATGAAACTCTCAATCAAATAAACGTTCAGAATTAAATTTCAAAGATATAGGAAAAATTAAATCACGAAAATACAACATTTATAAAGAATACAAAGAGAGGGTCCAGGTGCAGAGATAGGGTCTCCTTTCCAGAGCTACAGAAAGGGAGTAAAAACATGGGTTTCTTTCGTAGTCCTGGGATTCCAGTTCTTGGCTTCGTCCATCTTCATTTTCTGCACTTACATCCCAGGACACAGCCCTTACATTTCTCTTTCTTCTTAAGCAGACTCGATCTGTTACTTCTAATTGAAAAAACCGTAACAAAACATAAAGGAAATAAAAATATTAAATCTAATAAAAGAGTAAAATATAGCAAAAACAATATTTGGCTATATTTCCAATGAAACATTCAATCCAATGATATCTTTTGCCTCTACTTTATATATGACTTATTTTCTCCAAAATTTAGAAGGCAAAAATCTATAAAAGCAACACATAATAATTAATCTATGAAATTAGTTAAAAAATAGAAACTAAAATAATTTTGAACAAAAGGAACCTTGAATTCATAACAAAATATTCCAAAAGTTTCTATATTACTGATTGTTTATGAAGAATATTCTACAGCAGGTCCCCAACCTTTTTGGCACTGGGGATTGATTTCATGGAAGACAATTTTTTCATGAAGTTGGCGGGCGGGGAGGCGGGGTTGGGATGATTCAAGTGCATTACATTTATTTTGCAGTCAAACATCTCTGCTAATGATAATCTGTAATTGCAGGCACTCCCCAGCTCTAGCTAGCATCACTGCCTCAGATTATCAGGCATTAGATTCTCATAAATAGTGCACAACCTAGCTCCCACACATGCGTAGTTTACAGTAGGGTTAGCACTCCTGTGAGAATCTAGTGCCCCTGCTGATCTGACAGGAGACGGAGCTTATGCCACGATGTAAGTGATGGGAAGTGGCTACAAACACAGATGAAGCTTCACTTGCTTGCCCTCTGCTCACCTCCTGCTGTGCGGCCTGGTTTCCAGCAAGCCATGAAACAGTACTGATCTACGACCCAGGAGTTAGGGACCACAGTTCTATAGGGTACAATAACTAATGGAACTATATTTTGTTTTCATTTGAAGGTGCAAGGGACATGCATCATGATATTACATATCATACAGAAATTGCATATTCTGCAATAAAATTAAGACATAATTTTTATTTCAAAATTATGATCAATTTATCAAGTTTTATGCGAATTGCAGATATGTTCATAGAAAATAACCTTGAATTCAATTAAATATGCAATTACATCATGCATTCCTGAAAAGGCACAAAACAATTTACATATAATAAAAAATAGTCAAATATAGTTAATTCAAATTTTTTCCCAAAGTGTTATGTTGTGAAATAAAAGGCACTAGTAACACTAACCCAAACTATGAATAATGTGTATATTAATTAATGTGTTGTTATATTTATAAATAAGCTCATTCATTATGTCAGGAGACATCTCAACAAAAATCATGTCTGAATAACTTTGCATAACAATAAATCTCTTTATTTTAATTTTAAAAAATGTGAGTGATACTTCACAAAAAATGTGATTTTTCTCTTGAAATTAACATATGTACTTTTTTCAGACATGACAAATATGGGCCTAAATATGTATATGCATTATATTATAATGAAACATTAGTTGATTTGCACAATTAAAGTGCAAAGCAAAATTTAAATCATGGAGAAAAGGGGTTGCTATAAATTGTATAAAATATAAAGAGCATGTATTTTTAGCCTTTGATAATAAAAAACTGAGATCCTCTCATCTAATTTTACACGGGTTATTTTCTGTCCTAATAGAGTAAAAAAATCTTATTATCTATTTGTATACAGTTCTGCAGAAGATTTAATGTCAAATTCTCTAAATAATGTATACTCGGGGCATCTTGGAAAGATTCTCATTCATTTGTCATTCTTTGTCAAACTGTATATTACATAATTTTACTTGCACTGTATTATCTCTACAAATGAAGAGGAAGCAAGTAGTAAAAAGTCCTGCACTTCCCTCTGTGTGGTGACAAACACAACAGCAAGAAAACATATTGCTTTCATTGTGCTATCTACTGCTTCACAGTAGGTGGCCCTCTGCTGATCATGGGTTGGCTGTTCAAAAGAGGGACTCCTAGGAATTCTATAATGAGAGCACAGTATAAACGCTATACTAAGTGTGCTACCCTGAGGAAAACTTGAGAAGACTGGAGTGGTCAGGATCTATTTATTACACAGAAAAAAATTTTGAGACATAACCCAAAGTGAGCACTTTCTAACACATTTTCCCCTCAGGTACACTACATCATTGTGTATACTTAGGCACCTTTTTATGGTCAGGCTATGGTGATCTTCATTTTATAATTCATTTATTTTATATATTAAATAGAAGGATATAAACAAATTTAACCATGGTTTTTGTAAATTCATTAGGTATTTTTGTATCATAGTATCTTTTTCCCTTATTTTCACTCCAGATCTTCTTTTCCATTCATAACCCCTAACCATCCTTGCTACTGACAAATTAATCAGAAAAGTACAAAACATAATATAAAGGATAAACATTTTCATTCCTAGATAATAAAATATTGACTATCATCAAATTTTTTCTAGGACCACTGCTAGGAATTTTAAATATATTATTTTATTCACTTTAAACATTCTTTTTAGTTTGAGAATATTGGAACAGATACAAAATTTACCAGGTAGTGATCATCAAAGTCAGGTTTTGAACCTCAATAAGTCACATGTAATTTTAAAGGTACAATATATGTATTTAAAATTCAATAATTAATTTTCCCAATGAATATTCATCAAAATATTATTACTTATAAATATAACACAGTTTAATTATTAATATATGCAAAATTATGATGTCTCATATCTCAAATAAATGTAATTATTATGGGAGTACAGATATTTAATTAGAAAAAATGTAAATTTTGAAAAGAATAAATCAAAGACAAAATATTATTTTTAATAAATTATAAGCACTATTATTAATAATTAGTGTTAAGTATTAATATTATCTAGTTTCTGATATCATTAAACAAATTAACGAAGGAAATAGATTCATTGAAAAACAACAATAACTATTATGAAGCTAGATGTGTTAGCATAGTAGTATACTATAATTAAAAATGGATATGAATCTACTTCTGTGAGTCAGATAATGAAAAGACATTTCAAGGTTTCTACCAAGGAAGAGCAGAATTTTATTAGCAGAAAACCAGAAAGATGCAATCCAGGTTAAGAAAACATTTCAACAGACACATTTAACTGTGAAGGAGCATTTCAAGTGTAAGAAAAAAATCTAAATTCTTCATGAAACTAAAGTATATGTTCCATGAATTAAGTGACACAACTAAGAGAGTTGTCTCATTTCATATTCCAGAGATGCCCAAAATGGGTTGCAGAACAAAAAATGTTCAAGATGACCAATTACGGTTGGGAGAAAAATTATATTCATCTTATTAAAAAATTAAACAAGTATTACTGATAAGAAATATATGATTTTATAACTACACACTCTGGCCACATACCAATTTGTCTTGTGTTAAATACAGTACTTTAAGAGCAGAGCAGACTCAGCATACCACAACGTGCAGAAGGTGGGAAAGTTGACCCATACCGTATTTGTTAACATTTGACGTATTCCCTCAATTTACATATGCTAGGTCAAGTGGATTTATATTTTAAATATTTGATTTTTAATGAAACTAAACCTGACTACACTTTGGAGAAAATTCCAAAGCTTCATCTAAGTGAATTATAGAAATCCTAAGTAATTGTATACAGATTAGAGAGCTTGATATAATGGACATAAATCTTTCTATATTACCACATAGATTTAATTATTTTTAATTAAATAAATTATACTTGGAATATTTTGCCATATAAAAAGGCTAGAGACTAAAAATAGCCAAATGGATAATTTGAAAGAACAAAGTTGGGGGTAGGGAGGGACATGCCTTATGAGATTGAAAAACATAATGAAAATTATAGCACATAATTAAGACAGTTATCTATTTGTGTAAAGGTAGAAAAGTTAATTAACAGAACAGAAAATAGAGAAGATAATCATGTCTATTCTGAAGTATAAACTTGTTTTATGACACAGATGACTTTTCAGTAAATGTGGAAAGGGTGGATGAATAATTCAGTAAATTTTCTGGTGCAACTTGCTGTCCATGTAAAGATAAAGAGATCTCTGATCTACACAACACATAAAAATTAATTTTGGGGAGAATATAGGAAAATATGATTTTATGATAAAGAGCATAAAACACAGATATTATATTTGCATTATAAATATAAAGTACATTATATATAATAATTCATAATGCTCAAAAACACAATTAAGGCATGTCACAAACTTAGAGAAACCATTTGAAACACTTGAACAAACAACAAAAAGTTAAATGTAAAGAACACATAGAGTTCCTCTGAATTAGTAAGAAAAATACAAAAATCTATTAGAAAATGAGAAGAAAAGAGGAGGAATTTTAAAAGATGAAACAAAATGGGCATTAATTCAGGAAAGCATCTCATTAATCATTATGGAAATGAAAAGAAATAAACTATTATGATGTGTTAATTGCTTTCTCACAAAAATATCCAAGTCTGGTAACTAAGTGGAGCAGAAAGAACCCTAATTGTCTGCCAGGGGTAATGTAAACAACTGGAAATAGTTCGGATACAGTCTGGAATTATTTAATAATTATTAATGCACTCATATCCATGAATCTTAGTCTGTTGTTCCATACTCGGAGAGGATAGTAAGTTGTTTACTGCTGGCTTCTACTCTATTAAGGCATTGTCCTTGACCTTAATGTGGTTAAATAGTTGAAGAGCATTCCTGATCAAAGTTTACATTACAGTTTGTCCAATCCCTGTTGAATAATTGAGAAAGTCTTTCGCTTCTCTAAGTGCAAGACATGTCCAAAATTATTTATACCAGAGTGTTTGATAATAAGAAACACTGGAAATCTGTAATAAATGACACTGGTATTTTGATGGTGATGGTATTGAATTTGTAAATCACTTTGAGTAGTATGGACATTTAATAATGTTGATTCTGCTGATGACCGTATCTCTTTACATTCATTTACATCCTCTGTGATTTCCTTCCTCAGTGATTAATTGTTCTTCTTGTAGAGGTCTTTCATCTCCTTGGTTAAATATATCCCTAGGTACTTTATTTTCTTTGTTGGTATTGTGAAATGTATTGGGCCTTTGATTTGATTCTCTGCTTGACTGTTGTTGGTGTATAGAAATGGTAATAACTAGTATATTGATTTTGTGACCTGAGACTTTGCTGAATTTATTATCACTTCAAGGAGACTCTTGGCAGAGTCTTTGGGGTTACCTTGATATAAAATAATATCACTGGCAGAGAGCAATAGTTTGACCACTTCATTCCCCATATTGAAAGGATATTGATTATCCTTGATTTCCTTCTTTTGCCTGATTGCTCTGGCAAGGACTTCTAGCAGTATGTTTAATAAAAGTGGTGACAGTGGGCAACCTTGCCTACTTCCAGTTCTAAGTGGGAATGCTTTCAATTTTTCCCCAGTGAGTATGTTCAATGTGGTTTGTCATATATGACTTTTATAATTTTGAAGTATGTTTTATCTATGCCATTTTTTGAGAGTTCTTATCAGAAAAGGGTGCTGAATTTTGACAAATGCTTTTTCTGCATCTATTGAGATGATCATGTGGTCTTTGTTTTTGCTTCGATTTATGTGTGGTGAATGGATTTATGTATATTGAACCATCCTTATTGAGATTATTAGTATCCTTTCTTTTCTGTTTCTGGTTAATGTAGTAAGAGGGCTCCAATTTTGTTTATCTTTTAAAACAACCAAATTTATCTTTAATTACACTTCTGGATAATTCTTTTATTATCAATTTCATTTAGGTCTGCTCTGACCTCATTAATTTCTTTTTTTTTTCTGCTGGATTTATGATTAGTTTGCTATTCCTTTTCTAATTTCTTGAGATGGTTCATTAGATTGTTGATTCATGACCTTTCTGTCTTTTTGATGTAGACATTTAAGACTATGAATTTTCCTCTTAACACTGATTTTGCTGAATCCCTTAACTTTTGATAAGTTGTATCTCCTTTTGTCATTTAGTTTGAGAATTCCTTTGATTTCCATCTTAATTTCTTCCTTGACTACATAATTGTTCAGCAGTAGGTTCTTTAATTTCCAAGACGTTGTGTACAATTGAGTGTTTCTGATGGAATTGATTTTTAATTATATTCCACTGTGGTCTGATTAGATACATGGTATAATTTCTGTTTTTTTTAATTTGTTGAGATATGTTTTGTGGCCTAAGATATGATCAATACTAGAGAATGTTCCATGTGCTGATGAGAAGAACATATATTCATTAGTATTTGGGTAGAATGTTCTGTAAATATCTGATAGGCCCATTTGTTGTAGAGTCCCATTTAAGTCCAATATTTGTTTGTTTATTTTCTGCTTGGAGGATCTTTCCAGTTCTGTCAGTGGGGTGTTGAAATCCCTTGCTATTATGATGCTGCTGTTTATCACTTTGTTTGGATCTACTATGGTTTTATTTATGAATCTGGGTGTACCTGTATTAGGTGCATAAATATTTGGGTTTTATATCTTCATATTCAATTGTTCCCTTTACCATTGTATAAAAACTATTTTTGTCTTTCTTTACTATTGTTGATTTGAAGTCTATGTTATCTGATGTGAGAATGGTTACATTAGCTTTCTTTTGGTTTCTGTTTGCATGGAATATTTTTTCTATTCCTTCACCTTGATTGTGAGTGAGTCTTTGTGGGTTAGATGTGTATCCTTGAGATGGCAGATACTTGACTTGTATTTATTTTATACAATCAGCCAGCCATGTGTCTTGAGTGTGGAATTCAAGCAGTTCATCTTTATTGAAAGAATTGATAAGTGGGTTAGATTTCTGTCTATCCTATTGGGTAGAACCTTATTGCTTTGTTTTATCTCTTGAGCCATTGTTGTATATGGGCTCTGATCTTTAGCTTATGGGTGTTTTTATACTGGTGAGTGCCTGTTGGGCTGATCAATGTATAATGCAGATCTGAGTACATGGTCTTGACAAATTCCTTCAGTGTTTGCTTATCTGAGAAAGTCTTTATTTCTCCCTCATATAAGAAACTTAGTTTTTCAGGATACAAAATTCTAGACTGGCCATTATTCTGTTTGAGAAGACTGGGAATGGGGTCCCAATCCCGCAGTTGAGAAATCTATAGTTAGTCTGATAGGGTTTCCTTAGTAAGTTACCTGATGTTTTTTTCTTATGCCTCATAGGAGTTTCTCCTTCATGTTTACTTTTGCCAGTCTGATGACTATGTGTCATGGTGATTTCCTCTTTGTGATGAATCTCCCAGGTGTCCACAGACCTTCCTGTACCTGGATATCTAAATTTCTAGCAAGACCAAGAATGGTTTCCTCAATTAGGCTTGGTGTCTCTGGTCAGCCATTGTGCCCTAGCCTCTTAAAGGAAATACTAACAAGTAAGCAAGAAAAATATGGCCAAGATGACATCACTCTTATCCTGGTACATCCTAGACAAAAAACAATCAAGAACTAATATCATCAGAAACCTATGCCTAAATGTTTAAAAATTATCATGGGGGCTATTTGAAAACTGAATTTTCATATATAGTTAATGATTACTTTGGTTCGGTGTGTTATGAACCAGAATTATATTATATTATATATTATATTATATTACCAGGATTATATCACATATTAATCCCACATACATTGTGAAAAGATATACAAATTTGCATGATTAAACAATTTGGACATTATTTCTGCAAACAAGTCAAGTCATTGCATGATTTTTAGGAAATAGTGTATAAAATCTGATCTAGATTCAGAATTTTGACTGTGGAGTAAATATTGAGAATGGGGAGAACTGGAGGCAGAGGGACAAGTTGGAACACTATTGTTAGGTGTTGGACTAGAATAACGACTATGAAAAGATTGTTTATATATATATATATTATAATAAATTAAAAAGGATAGTAACCTGAATTCAAATAATTTTCAGGTCTGTATATATCTAACTAGACACGGCTATGCTAGAAAAAATAATGAAAAAGTTATGTACTTCAACATCAGTATAGAATCACAATATGCAAGACAACTATAAACATAGATATGTTTATCATCTATTATGAGGGATAGTGTCATTTATGATGTGATACTGTTTTCCTAAATTGCAAACAACTTTTGGTGATGATTCAACTCAAATAACATGCAAATTTACTTCAATGGAAATAATAATTACATGATAGACTGCTTTCTACCATGAGAAGCAGAGCCACATACCTTACTGTAAAAGAAAATTATAGGAAAATTTAGAATATATGTATGCATTAGCTTTTTCCACCCTATTTTTGCAAAAATCCTAGAACTAGTCAGTTCGCAAACAGAGATAGAAGAAAATTGTCTGCTCAGGTGATCTCTGTCTGCAGATCACATTTCTGCTCTAAAACATCTGTACCCAGTTCTACAATCTGAATTTTGCTGTTTTAATGCAGTCTATATCCCTAATAGAAATATTAGGTCAGTAAATACGAAATGTCCAAATTAAAATCAAAAGTTTAGTTTATTATATCTCAAACAAGAAGCATTACAATTAATCAAACTATGCATAATGTTCACTTAACTATTGACAAAGTTTTGCCATCTTAACAGTAGCTTGTTTTTGTCAGCAGCAAAGAAGACTGGACAGTGAGTGATGATGAAAACGCAACAGGCATTTTCCACAGCTTTTTGAGAATTGAATATATTTCCTTGCAAGAAGTGGTCCAAAGCCTGAAAGAAGTGGTAGTCAGTTGATGAAAGGTCTGGTAAATGTGGTGGATTGCAGAGAGTTTCCAAGTCTAGCCTCTGTGGTTTCAACAGCATTGTTTATACGAAATGTGGTCGAATATTGTCTTGCAAGAGGATTAGCCTGTCTCTATTGATCAGTCAAGGCTGCTTAATCAGAAGCATCCTTATTTCATCCAATTGGTTGCAGTAGACATCCACTGTATTGACCAGCTTTCATGAAGCTGTAATGGATAATACCAGTACTGGACCACCAAACGGATATCATTAGGTTTTTTTTATGAATATTGGGTTTTGGACTGTGTTTCAGCACTTCATCTTTATCCAACCATTGTGTAAAATGCTTGAAATTGTTAAAAAAAATAATCCATTTTTAATCACACATAACAATACAGTATAGAAATTGCTCTCCTTAATGCTGTGAAAGCAAAGAAAGGCAAGCTTTGAGACGATTTCTCTTCTGACGCTCATTTAATTCACATGGTACCCATCTATCTGGCTATTTTACCATGCTGATTTGTTGCAAATGGTCCAATATTGTTGGAATAATAACAGAAAGCCTTGATGCTAATTCATGCATAAGTTGAGATGGATTTGCTTCCACTACAGCTTTCAGTTCATCATTATCCACCTCCATCTCAGGTTGCCCACGTGGCTCATTTTCAAGATTAAAATCACCAGAATGGAACTTCTCAAAGCTTGGATGTACTGTGTGTTCATTACGCACATCCTTCCCAAACACTTCATTACTATTTTGAGCTGTTTGCACTGCATTGGTTCCTGGAAAGAACTCATATTTGAAAATAACACAAATTTTTGACTTATCCATAGTTTCTCAAAATTGCTCTAAATAAAAATTTGAAAGAATCACAAGCCAAAATGTGCATTTGCAAGACTGAAGGTATACCTTCACAATACAAATAAAACAAGAAGTATCAAAGTGAAATGTCAGAGATATCAACTGTCTAACTTAGTACTTAAGGAAATTGGACATTTCATAGTTAATAACCTAATAAAAACAATCAATGGCTTGTAGTTGCATCATTAACATAATGGTGACCCAGAAACGTTTTAAGCACCTTTATAAGAATTCTATACCAGATCAGTAGCCAGCATACCAGCAAAAAAATCAGATTAAGATATTCTTTCAGCACCCTGTTCAGATGGTTTCAAAACAGCTATCAGTCAGGTGGTGACGGTGGTGGGCATTATACCGAGCCCTGCAAATAAATGACCAGAGTTTTCAGGCTTTAACTGTGTCTGTGCCATTTTTTGCCTATGGTTGCTTGTTTATGAAACTAACCAGAAGCAAAGAAATAAGTGTATTAATTTTGAGGGAAACTTCTTGCCATAGAGACTATAAATCTAACCTAAAATATACTCTAAATAGTAAATCATGAAAAAATATATACCAGCCCTCAAAATTGCACTAGTAGGATATAGATTATAAAGGTTGTATCACTACAAAGACAGGGTGCTCCTCAAAGCCCACCTTTAATCCAGCCTTGAAGGTTACTGAGCAAGTATGTAATGAATATGTTAACTAGCTCAATTTATCCATTCTACAATATATGCATATATCAAAACATCATGTTGTACAGCATGAATGTAGATAATTTTTATTTGCCATTTAAAAAATAATTCATTCATTCATTTTTTAAAAGAGAAAGTGAGGAAGACCTTTCCAAAAGACAACAGTGATCTGTGAAAGATGTTGGTGCAACTATTTCTTCTCAGAAGGCAGAAGCCGGGCACGGTGGCTCATGCCTGTAATCCTAGCACTCTGGGAGCTCAGGAGTTCAAGACTAGCCTGAGCAAGAGTGAGACCCCTTCTCTACCAAAAATAGAAAGAAGTTAATTGGACAGCTAAAAATGTACAGAAAAAATTATCTGGGCATGGTGGCACATGCCTGTAGTCCCAGCTACATGGGAGGCTGAGGCAGGATGATCGCTTGAGCCCAGGAGTTTGAGGTTGCTGTGAGCTAGGCTGATGCCACAGCACTCTAGCCTGGGCAACAAAGTAAGACTCTGTCTCAAAAAAAAAGAAAGAAAGAAAGAAAGAAAGAAAGAAAGAAAGAAAGCAAGCAAGCAAGCAGAAGCAGACAGTGCCAAATGGGCTAAACAAAGACCTTTCTGTACTGCCAGGAAGAGGGGTCGTTACCACTGCAGTTCAATGGGGTTTAATCAGTGCTATACCACCAACTGCTCTGTATTTTCCATATAACTCTCTTCCAAACAGGTATTTCCAGGTGCTGTAATTCTTTTTCTCTTTGTTTGGGACAAAAGATATGTCATTTATTTTATAGATGGCAAGATCAAAAAGAGTTATATTTTATGAGGAAGAAGGTTAAATATAATCCTCAGATCATGAACTTTGAGCTAAAAGCAGTACCCAGGTGGCACTTTGGGGAATATTCATTGGGGAAATGATGAATGTATTACATGTGTGTAAAAAGGAGAGGGCAGGAACTTACGGGTATTCAATTAGGCAGTCTGTGAAAGAGATTGCTAATTGTTGCCGGAGCCAGCCGGCGACGTGCAGCACCTGGAGTTCCGGGGTGAGGATGAGAAATAAAGAGACAAACAAAGATGGGAATGGGAGAACGGAGTCTGTGATGACTGCCGTGCCGTGTTTATTTTTGGGGGTTAATTTATACAGAGAGATAAAATGAAAACAAGACGTAATGGGAACAAATGGTACAGGCTTACAATTATCTTGAAACCAGACAGCAACCATGAAACATATTTCAAGGTTTTCTCACCAATTGGGCAAGTTTCTCATCCTGCTTTTTTACTTTCTAATCTACATCTAAGGATTCTTAAGAATCAGCAAGACTATGGACACTAAGATCATTTAAGCAACTTAAAGAAACAGAACACAATAGGCTGATTATCATGCGGTCCTGGGAAAAATGTTTTAAGGGAAAAAACTTCTAAGGAGTAGCTAGTAGGAGATAACGTGCAGGCAGCTGCTTCAGCGATTTTCTCATGACTGCAGCTGCACTGTTTCCAGCACCCTCTAACTAGGTGAAAGGGTAAGAATGCCAGAGCTATGAGCTAGGGCCAGTGCTATGTCTCGAGGACCCCAGTGTTCTGGGCAGCAGCCATACCCCAACTCTCCCGTGTTCGGGACAGCTCCTGACAAATTGTTTCACAATATCTGTTCTCTCCATCTGCATTAAAACTCCAGTATTTTATCTGGGCATATCGCTGCCTAAAATCAGAGCATATTCCTTAGGTTTCTTAGCTGCTCTATGTAGTCATGTGACAAAGTTCTGGTGAATTGCATGTAAGAAGAATTGCTGTAACTTTTACCAAGTATTCTTAAAAAGAGGGGAAGCACCTTTGTCTTCCCTATCTGCCTTTGTGATGGCTGGAATGTAAATATGATATCTGACATTATCACTGTCATTTGAAGAATGAGAATAACTGCAAGAGCTTAGTTATGGCAGAGAGAAGAAAGGTAGAAAGTTCTCAGGTCTCTCACATCTTTGTGGAACTGCCATAACCAGCTGTAGAAGAGAAAACTCTGAACTTTAATATGAGATAATTTTTTTAAAAGATACTTCTCTGCAATTTTCAACCAAATAGTGGAGCAAACATTATTTCTTTCATTTTCCAGGATTTGAATAGGCCCTAAAAAATCTCTTTTAAAAATATCAGAAAGAGAAAGCTACTTAAAAAATTTGACATCTGTCCATATTTATAAACTTTAGCTTCCATTTTTAGAGCATTTATTCAGGATATACAAATGAGGTATGACAAAAGCTGTGTGGCTATTATTGATAAACAATTTTGAAAAGGTTGTATTTTCATTATTTTGTGCTAAACCACCAAAATTCAATGAATATCTCTAAGATAATATGTTATTGAAAAGGGAAGAATAGTGTTGGGCTTAACATAATTTGTGTGCGCAATTATATTTTTCATTGAATAAAATGCATGATATCCTGGCTATTAATTTAGTATGATGAGCTTCCAAAACAGTCAGAGTAGAAATATATAATAAGGTGATAGTATTTTCATTAAAATATTAATGTATTTTTAAGGATTAAATAAATACTTAAAGCAGTCTCCATAGCCTCTCTCTCTGCTGTATTACTCAACTCTACCACGTTTCTTTTTTGCCTGCCTTTATATATATAAATTTTGTTTTTCTAGGTTCAGATTCTCACTCTATCTTCAGGGTGATAATCTATGGATCTATAAATAGTTCAAAATGAACTGCCAATAGCACTTACTATACTATTAGACATTAAATATAGTGCAAAATAAAGTTTCATAAAAACATATATGTTCCAAACTTTTGATTGAGATAGCTTGACTCTAAGTAGAATGGAGCATAGCAGTTTAATGAACAGCCTTTGGAACAAATATACTATATAATTCTTTATTCACCCAGAAAATTTTTACTGCTGATTTAAAAATTTCTTCTGGTTCCCAAGTGAAACTATATTTGAAAATTCAAGTTAATATTTTCATGACTTGAGCCCATTATCCGAAGTGAGGTGACACAAGATTGGAAGAATGGGCTCCACATGTACTGACCATCAAATTGGTACTGACTGATTAGCACTATGGTGCTCAAATAGTGGTGGTGTTCACAAGGGATTCGGGGGTTGGGGAGTAGACCCACATCTGAGGGATGTGGTGAGCATTGTGGAAGGGAAGAGCATATCTCTAACCCTTGCTAGGGAGATGCAAAGATATAAAAAGCAACCAAAATGTTTGTACTCTCATATTTTCTTGAAATAATAAATCAATAAATAAATTTTAAAAAGGCTTTAAAATAAAAGAGATGATGAAGACTGAGACAAGAAAACTATAACATAGTCTCTTCATATTTCATTTATATCTACATACACTTATTGGGTTATATATACCTGGTTTATAAAATAAATCCTTCCATGGGAAGTTTTAGTTCATCAAAATGGATATAATTTGTGGGGTTTTTTGAGATCCCCTTTGGTGTAGCTTATAAGGATTATAGGTCTGTGGAACTATAAATTATGAAACTTTAATTTTTAATTTAGACTTGTTTAATATTAAAATTGAAACCAGAATTCATACAATTTTTGGTAGCAGTTTACTTGAGAGAATGAGAATCTTAACATTTTAACCACAAGTAATTCGATACATATAAATAAAGGTAAAAGGTGGAGGATAACTTACCTTAAATTAAAAATATGAATATTAGTCAAAAAGGATGAAAATATTTGCTTGTTAGATTAATTATATTTATTCTGTATCTTTACAACACAGTATTAACTTCTCTTTAATCTTATTAGCAAAAAGTTTACCTCTAAGTCTCTACATTATTTATATATTTATTTATTTTTGTAATGCAATGGATATCCTTGAGATCATACAGCTTATATACTTTACTACGTAGAAATGTATATTTATTAATTGTTTAAACAGGAAATTCTTTTCGAATTTACTCGTGAACCTTGCAATTTTTAACACCTGATAGTTAATTCTTAGATTTTGTAATAACTAATACACTCAGTAAAAACTTGTTCATGTTATCTGAGATTTAGGAGAAATACCACTCAGACCTTCCATTTTTGCTTGATAAATATATGTAGAATGATGATATTCCCTGGAATGCTTTGAAGGTATAGAGCAGCATTTATTAAATTTTATATTCACTTGGGGAGCATATGAAACAAAGTTTGTTGTGCAATGCTCTTATTGACTAATGGAAATCTCTCTCCCATCAGCCTGAATCTTTACTGAAGTTAAAGAATGACAAAGCTGAAGGCATCACATTATTGGAATTCAAAAGTAACTACAAACCTACAGCAACCAAAACATTATGGTACTGGGATAAAAAAAGATCCATAGACCAAAGGAAAAGAATAGAGAACCCAGAAATACATCCTCATATTTATAGCTGAGTGATTTTCACTAAAGGTGCCAAGAACATTCATTCGGAAAAGGGCAGTCTCTTCAATAAAAAGTACTGATAAAACTGGATATTCATCTGCATAAAAACGAAACTAGATCCCTATCTCTCACCACACACAAAAATCAAATCCAAATGTATTAAAGACTTAAATATAAGACCTCATACTATGAGCCCACTAGAAGAAAATATATGGGAAATGGTTCAGGGCATTGGCCTGGGCAAAGATTTTACAGAGAAGACCTCAAAAAGTACAGACAACAAAAGCAAAAATAGATAAACATGACAATAACAAACTAAAAACTTTCTGCACAACAAAGGAAACAATCAACAGCATGAGAAGACAACAGGCAGAATAGCAGAAAATATCTGCAAGCTATTAATACAACAAAGGATTAATATCCAAAATACACAAAGAACTCAAACAACACAACAGCAAAAAACAAATAATGCAATATTTTAAAAAACAGGTAAATGAGCTGAATAAACATTTCTCAAAAGAAAACATACAAATAGCCAACAAGTACATAAAAACTGCTCAGTGTCACTAATCATCAAGCAAATACATACCAAAACCACAATGAGATATTGTCTCACCCCAATTAAAATGGCTGTTATCAAAAAGACAATAAATAAATGAATAAATATATAAATAACACTGGCCTGGCCAGGATGCAGAGAAAAGGTACTTCTTAATATACTGTTGACACAATGTAAATTAGTATGATCATTTTGAAAAACAGTTTGGAGCAAAAAAGCAAAAATAGAACTACTATATGATCCAGCAATCCCACACTTGTGTGGGATTCAACAGAAAAAAAAACAACAATATATTGAAGAGATATCTGCACTCTCATGTTTACTGTAGCATTATTCACAATAGGCAAGCTATGGAATCAACCTAAGTGTCCATCAACAGATGAATGGATAAAGAAAATGTGGTATGTATACAAAATGAAATATGATTTATCCATAAAAAACAACAAAACATTGGCATTCATGGCAACATGAATCAGCTTGGATGACTTACGTTGAGTGAAATTAGCCAAATACAGAAAGACAATTACTACATCTTCTCACTCATATGTGGAAACTCAAAAAGTTAATTTCATAGAAGTAGAGAGAATAGTGGTTAGTAGAGGCTAGAAATGGTAGTGTGGAGGGTAGAATAGCTGTAGATTGGTTAAAGGACTTTTTAATAAAGTACAGCTGGACAGGAAAAATAAGTTCTACTGTCCTTTAGCACTGTAGGGTTACTATAACGAACAAAAATTTATTGTATATTTTCAAATATTTAGAGGAGTAGATTTTTGAGTGTTTCTAACACAAAGAAATGATAAATGTTTGATGTGATAGATATGCTATCATTTGATAATTTCATATTATATACATGTATCAAAATAGCACACTGTGCCCCATAAATATGTACAATTAGTATGTGTCACTTAAAAATAATAATGAAAGCAAAAACAAATAAAACAAAAGGCAAATGAATCATGCTTTCTTTTTATGTGTGTGTCGCTGCCACTTAAAAACAGGTTACTTGTGCATTTTCACCATCATATGCTATTTGTATATGTCTCCATGTTTGTACTTTCTTTCCATTTGTCTTTTTTCCCCCTCCCTTGTACCTGCTACTATACATTTATTAACAGACATACCAAGCATGTCTGTAGCTGAAGGAAATCTTGTTCTGCCCAAACCTCATGTTGAGATTTGATTCCCAATGCTGGAGGTGGGGCTTGATGGGAGGTGTCTGTGCCACGCCTGCAGATACTTCATGAATGGCTTGGTGTTGTCCTCACAGTAATGAATGAGTTCTAACTCTATTTGTTCCCCATAAGCTGATTGTTAAATGAGCTTGGCAGCCCCAACCCTTTCTCTCTTGCTTCCTCTCTAACCGTATAATCTTGTCACATGCCAGCTCTGCTTTGCCTTGCTCGATGAGGGCAGCCTCAAGCCTTCACCAGAAGCAAATGCTGGTGCCATACTTCTCGTACAGCCTGCAGAACTGTAAGACAGATAAAACTCTTTTCTTTATAAATTATTAAGCCTCAGGTATTTATTTATATCAACATTAAACAGGCTGAAACACCTTCTTCCCTAAGGTTCTCTCAGTACACAGTTGTTTTGCTTATTTCTCAGTGGTATTTCTTTAAAACAAAAATATGTTTTTTTAAAAAATCACTATGATTCTACAGACTCGTTTTTTATTCCCACTCAGCTGAGTTTCTCTTTGAAACTGGAACATACTGTTTATTAGAGTATTTTTTCTGATATTTCAGTCTGTCCAACCATTATAAATAGAGCATCAAAGTCCAACCCCATCTTCTTCAGTAAGCACAGAAAAAAATATGAAAATTAACAAAATAGTTCTAGAAAAGTCTCATGTGTAAAGTATTTTAAGGATATGTGCTATTAGGCATTCAATCAAGAATATTTGTGATGTAATTTTAATTATCAGACAATTTGAGAGTGAGGAGGGACAAATCTATAAAATTCTGGTGGTTCATTTTCTCACTCCCTTTTAGTAGTTTAGTAGAGAAATGGCTCAGTTGCTTTAAATTGAATCAGTGGAGATAAAGCTGATTCCAATTACTCAGCTCAGGAGAATCTCCATTTTTTATAAGGTTACTGGATCAAGGCCTTGCATTGCTGCATGATTCCAAATATGTTTCTACCCCATTTGCATATATGTAGATTATTAAAGGGCCAAAATCTCTCTCAACTGCGACATTGGTTATGGTCCCTGCAGATCATCTGTAGGATAATGAGAATTTGGGAGTTTGTTTATGCTCTATAGATTTATTATTAGTAACATTTTATACAAATAAACTCATTCTGTGTCTGCATTGGGTAGTGCTAGGGGTGTATGCTCTGGCCAATTTATACAAACAGAAGAAAAAAAAAAAGATTAACTTGTCTGAGGTGACCTGATTGGCCTCCTAGAACACAAGCCATTACTCTGCAGCATGAGATCAGCCAGGATTGGAAACCCACATGATATAGAGACTAGAGCTCCACTAATCAATGATTTTGATAGAATATGGGCTGTGGTTAAGGCAGGATTGAACACCAAGCTTCTAGCATGGCACACAGTATTAGGTTGGCAACCCAAGGCAAGGCCCCAGCTTCTCACAATATTAGAGAAGAAACCAGGGCTGCCTCAGTTAAGTAAATTAAAAGCCTGAAATCCCAAGGTACATTTCTGGGTGTTACTACTCAGAATGCAATGTGATACCTACTACTATTCTTGTCCTTGTAAATTTTTCCCCATAAAAGCTATGCCTGCAATATATGCTCCACAATTATTTACTGTTGTTGGCTTCACACAAAAGTCCACAAATTTATATACAAGCATGCTAATTTAATCAGAGTTTGTAGCAATCAAAAACTGAAATAAATGTTCAGCAATGAAAACCTAACACAATAAATAACTATATATTATTTCATTAAAATGCTATTAAATAATTAAAATGATGGTAGAGACACATACTCATTAGCTTCTAAATATAATCAAATTCTACTAAGAAAAGTGTTTGATGGAAAATTAGTATGTGTATCATGAGTATGCATGTAAAAATAATTACAGAGTTATGTACTAAAATATTAACACTTTTTAATATGCAGATTTTCATTTTATCTTTATTTTCTAGTATTTTAAAATAAATGTCATACTAAGAGAAATTGATGGGATATGTCTTTAATGATAATTTAACTAATATTTGTTTGAGTGACCACTTTCCTGGATTTCCTGGGACTCTTCTGAAAACACTGAGAATGTTTAACACTGAAAGTGAGAAAACCCATCATTCCCAGAAAAAGAGGAATAAGTAGTCACCTTGTGCACACAGTACAGTTAGTAAATGTTCCAGGTACAGGGAAGACACTTAAAAATATTTATTGAATGTCATATTGCTGAATTAATGAATGAATCATCTCGGGAAACTAAAGTAACAGGATTGGAAGTAGATTCAATGGACCCTATTTAGGAATCAGAAATTAGCATAAAATCTGTGACCCAGACTACTTTTATCTTCACAAAACCTTTTTCCTCTTTCTTCTCTTAGAAACACAGCCAAATTATATTTGCTAGCCTACCTTGCAAATATAGGTGTGGCCATGTGACTGAGTTTTGGGTAACAGAATGTAAACATAAGTGATGCACTTCATGCAAATGTTTTATAAGCCCTGCCATATTTCGTTGTCCCTTCTATTGGCCAAATGCAGAGTGTCTAACAAGAAATCTACCCTCTTAACAAATTTTTAAGTGTACTTTATTATTAACTATGGGTATAAAGTCATACAATAGATCTCTAGAGCTTATTCATCTTGCTTGACTAAAATTTTACACCCACTGATTATCAACTCTTGTTTTCCCCTCCCCTCAGTCCCTGGCAACCAACATTCTGCTCTTTGATACTATGAATTTTACTATTTTAGATAGTCCATATAAATGAAATCATGTAGTATTTGTCTTTCTCTGACTGGCTTATTTCACTTAGCATAAAGTCCTCAAGGTTCATTTATGCTGTAGCATATTGCAGATTTTCCTTCCTTTTTTAAGCCTGTACCAGCTTACATATGTTATGATGGCTATTATGAAAAAAAAAAAAAAAAAAAAAAAAGGACAGCAAGTATTGATTGAAGTGTGCACAAATTGAAAGCCGTGCACATTATTGGTGGGAATGCTAAGTGGTGCAGCAGCTATGAAAAACATTATGGAAGCTCTTCAAAATATTAAAAATAAAACTACCATATGATCCAGCAATCCCACTTCTGGGTATTTATTCAAAACAATTAAAATCAGGAATTCAAAGATATGTTATGAATCTTATTTATTGCAGTACTATGCATAATACCAAGACGTTGAGACAAATGCCCATCAACAGATGGAGGATAAAGAAAATGTAATATATACATACAAAACATTTGCCACTGGCCTAAAAAAATACTGGCTCTACTAATTAAGGTAGAGATATTTTAATGAAAATATTTATGATTATATGATCTACAATAGCAGTTTACATGTAATAAAAGTTAATATTTCCCTTTACTACCTTTACTTTTCACACACAAAAAAATGTTTTAAAAAATTAGTTCTTATTTCAGATGTCTATGAGACTGACCGTATAAACATATTTTTATTTAACAAAGATAAAATTTATTCAGTTTTCTCTTGAGAAATACTATAGCCACAGAGTATAAATGATACTGTTTATGATTGATCTATCCAATTAAATTAAAGTAGACAGCTAGACTGAATAATTTGTACAAGTTTCTCTTCCAGGGCTAAAGTAAGTGTTGTTACTCAAAGCTTGTGTTGGGGTCAAGGCTTTTATCTCTTGGCATGGTACAGCTACATACAGAAATCCATGGATTCTCAGCTGTTGAAATGTTTATGACATGGCCTATTTGAAAAGAGCAGCTATTAATATATTATTAAGGACATGATAAATTAAATGAGATCATTGTAAATGTTTTAAATGACCCACCTTGCTATCCTTATATCCTAACATAGGTGCTGGATGACTCCTCTTTTTTTGTGTTGTTTGAATTTAATTTTAAAATTTGATTTCCATAAAGGCTAGCCTTTTTGACCTTTCTCAAGCTATCTAACCAAAGGTCATCTGCCTCATTTCCATTAATAAAAAGAATGTGCTTTTAAAGTTTAACTAAATTATTTTAAGGGCAAAAAATAAATATAATTGTGGTCTGTGTATTTTCAACTAGCTTGAAAGTCTCAGAATGGTTGATTGCTCAACAAATATGAAGGTTTTATATATATATATATATTTACATATATATGCATATAAATGTGTTTTATTATTTCCTTTTTGTTAATTTTATTAGTTTTATTTATTAAATTATGGAAAATATATAAGTCGTCATTTTCAAATCTAATCTCATAACATTAACTAAATGATGTAATCAAACAAAATATAATTTAATAATAATAAACATGACTGTATTTATACATAAGGTAATGTAGATATACATATTTTTCATTTACTAATAAAAGCAGCAGAATTGAGTTTTGTTATATTGTCATAAAATATAGTTTAGAGAAAAATTTTAAAATCCTAATTCAAGACTTTCCACATAGGGAGCAATTTCATAAAATGTATGAGTTCTTAACTGTTTCCTCACCACATATAGATTTATTCCTACACCACTATTTATAAACACATATTCTAAATACCTATTCATTTTCAAATGATTAGCAGGTCTATGATTTATAGTAGCTGTCCAAGTGTTTATAACACACTAGTTTATCATACTTCTTATCATACCTCAATATTGAATAAATGACCTTTAAACCTGGATATGGGTATCTCTATTAGATTGTAAAGGTGAGGTTTGAGTCAACGTAGCCAGAGGTGTACAGGGTTTGTACCCTGTTGTTGCTGTCATTATCTTCAGTGCAGCATATGGTTCAACATCCTCTAATGGTTAGCTCCTCTTGCCTTGTATTCAGAGTGAGGCAGAGATCCTGAAGGTTTCCTCTCGGTTTGCCTGCTGACCCCTAACTTTCACTATTAGTGCTCATCTCTAGAGTCTCTCTTCATGCTATTGTCTCTCTTCCAGGGCTAAAGTAAGTGTTGTTACTCAAAGCTTGTGTTGGGGTCAAGGCGTTTATCTCTTGGCATGGTACAGCTACAATTTTAGATGAATCCCATATTCTGTGGCTTTGAGGTTGATGTTATTTTCAGCTTTCCATTCCTATATCCCGTGTCAGTTGAGCCTCTTATTTTATTTTATTTATTTTTTATTTTTGGCCCTGAGAATGAGTTTCCTGCCCCTCCTACACGTATGCAAGACTTCTGCTTGGTTTTGGAATAGAATATTTTACCAAATGTCTTTCCTGTTCCTTCCCCAGGGTAAGCATTTCATTTTCTTTCTTTCGGATTCAAAGAAAATTTAATATTGTTCTGTGATCCAGAGAGTTTTTGATCTTTCTCAAAGACTATTTTTGGTTTTACTTATCTCTAGAATCTATTGGCTTGTGGTTTTTTGTTTTTGTTTTTGTTTTTGTTTTTGCTTTCCTCTCCTGGGTTTAGAAGGACAGAGAATCTGTTGCTTCTTCCTCCACAGTTTAATTTTATTCTTAGGAGAGAAGGTCAGAGGTATATGATCAAGGCTCTGGGCTTATCCCTAGGCAATTGCCAATCATCTACTGAATATTTGTGCTACAGAGGAGAGCGCTTTATGGACTCCTGCCCTGTCCACAATCTGTTTTGGGAATACCCACACAATGGAAAATAATAGGAAAGGTCTTGTGTTTGTGGCCCTCATCTTATACTTGGGACCCCCCAATTTTTTATTTATGTGACAGCTCAATCTTGGCTTAAGATTTCTTCAGAATCTTACCTACTTTCTTCTAATTTGCTTTTAAGATGGCCACCACTTTTACCCTTGCTCTGGCAAAATTAAAACAATTCATTTACCCTGTCATTATTTCAAGGGCTTCTCCCTCTTTGAAAGTCTGGGTATTTGTTAATCATCCAAATGCAACTCTCTAATCTGCTCAAGTTATGATTTTGTAGATGGAATTTTTTCTCATGAAAGCAACATTGTTTGCAGTGTCCTATACCTTAAATACCTAGTTGCCTTTTAGTTTTATTATTTTTCTCTGAGTGTAGCAATTTAATTATAATATTTCTTGGTGCGGTTTTCTTCCTGTTTCTTCCTCTTGAAATATGATGAGCTTTTTGGATCTGTATGTGTGGTTGGCAAAATAATGGGCTCCAAAAGACGTCCAAGTCCAAATCTGCAGAAACCGCTAATATCTCATGTTGCATAGAAAATGGGAAATAAGGTTGCAGATGGAATTAAAGTGGCTAACATACGTATCTCAGAATAGCAGATTATCATAGATCATCTAGGAAGGTACAATGTAATCACAAGTGTTCTTAAAAGTGAAAGCTGTAGGCAGAAGAGTCAGTGTCAAGAGTGATGCCATATAAGAAAGACTCAACTAGCCCGTTGCTGTCTTTGAAGTTGAAAGGGAGGCACATCCTACGGAAAAAAGGCAGCCTCTAGATGTTGTAAAAGATAAGAAAACAGATTATACCCTGGAACCTTCAGAAAGAAGTGTGGTCTGCTGACATTATGGTTTTAGCCCAGTGAGACTCATTTCAGATTTCTGACTTCAAGAAATTTAATATAAAAAAGTTGTGTCATTTCAAGCCTCTAAATTTTTGATAGTTACCAGCAATGTGAAACTAATATAGTGGGTTTATATTTTTGTCAAAAAAATATATCCTATTTTCAAATAACTAAATGCAACATTTCAAACAAATAATAAATTTAATTATTCAAATAAGCAATACATTTATTCAAATAATAAATATTCATTAACAATTTAAATATATTTTCCATTCTTTTCCCCTTACTCTTTCCTCTTCTGAGATTCCAATGACAGAGACACCTCAGACATATTAAAACTTAGGTTCCATATCACCGCAATAAGCAAGTATCACAATAAAGCAAGTTACACAAATTTATTGGTTTGCAAGTGCATATAAAAGTTATGTTTATACTACACTATAGTATATTAAATGTGCAATGGAAATATATCCAAAAAAAGATGTACATAACTTAAGTAAAAAGTACATTGTTCATAACAATCATCTCACCATTCAGCAAGCCATAATCTTTTTGCTGTTGTAGAGTCTTGCCACTATATTAATGGCTGATGAATAAACAGGATGTTGATTGCTGAAAGTTGGGTGGCTGTGGTAACTTTTGAAAATCAGACATCAGTGAAGTTTGCTGCATTGCTTGACTCTACCTTTCACAAAAGATTTCTCTGTCATGTAGAATGTTGTTTGCATTTTACCCACAGTAGAACTTCTTTCAAAAATGAAGTCAATCCTCTCAAACTTTGCTGCTGCTTTACTGCTTTATCAGCTAAACTTATGAAAAAGTTTAAATCCTTCCTTGTCGTTTTGACAATGTTTACAGCATCTTCATCAAGAGTCGATTCTATCTCAAGAAACCACTTTCTTTGCCCATCCAAAAAAGCAATCCCTATCTGTTCAAGTTTCACCATGGGATTGTAGCAATTCAGGCTCCACTTCCAATTCTCTCTCTCTTGCTATTTCCACTACGTCTGTAGGTACTTCCTCCACTAAGGTCTTGAACCCTCCAAAGCCATCTATGAGCATTGGAATCAGCTTCCTCCAAACTCCTATTAATGTTGATATTTTACCTTTTCCCATAAATTACAGATGTTCTTAAGGGTATGTAGAATGGTGAATCCTTCTCAGAAGGTTTTGAATTTACTTTGCCTTGATCCATAAGAGGAATCACTATCTATGGCAGTTGGGCCTTACAATATGTATTTCTAAAATAATAAAACTTGAAAGTTAAAATTATCCCTTGATCCATGGGCTACAGAATGGACATTATGTTAGCAGGCAGAAAAACAGCATTAACCTTCTTATACCTCTTCATCAGAGCTCTTGGGTGATTAGCTGTGTTATCAATGAGCAGTAATATTTTGAAAGGAATCTCCTTTTGTCCTGAGTAGTAGATCTCAACTGTGGGTTTAATATATTCAGTAAATCATACTGTAAACAGATGTGCTATTATCTAGACTATGTTTTTCCATTTATAGAGCAGAGACAGAGTGATTTTACATAGTTCTTAGGGTCTCTGGGATTTTTGGAGTATAAATGAACATTGGCTTCAACTTAAAAGTCACCAGTTGCATAAGATACTAACAAGGGCCAGCCTGTATTTTCAAGCTTTGAAGCCAGGAATTGACTTCTCTAGCTATGAAAGTCCTAGATAGAATCTTCTTTCAGTGGAAGGCTGTTTTCTCTACATTAAAAATATTGTGTTTACTGTAGCCACCATTATCAATGATGTTTGCTAGATACTCTGAATATCTTGCTGCAGCTTCTACATCAACACTCACTGCTTCACTTTGCACTTTTATGTTATAGAGATGGCTTCTTCCCTTACACCTCATGAATCAACCTCTGCTAGCTTCCAACTTTTCTTCTGCAGCTTCTTGACCTTCCTCAGCCTTCGTAGAATTGGAGAGAGTTAAAGTCTTGCTCTGAATTAGTTTTTGGCTTAAAGGGATGTCATGGATGGCTTGTTCATTCATCCAGATGCCTTAAACTTTCTCCCTGTCAGCAATAAGCCTGTTTCACTTTCTTACCATGTGTGTCTTCGCTGGAGTAGCACTTTTATTTTACTTAAAGAACTTTTCCTTTGCATTCACAACTTGGCTAACTGTTTGGTGCAAGAGGCCTAGCTTGTGGCCTATCTCGTCTTTTAATGTACATTCCTAACTAAGTTTATTCATTTCTAGCTTTTTATTTAAAGTGAGATACGTGTGACTCTTCCTTTAACTCGAACATTTAAAGCCATTGTAAGGTTATCAATTGGCCTAATTTTGATGTTGTTGTGTCTCAGGGAATAAGGGCACCTGAGGAGAAGGAAATAGACATGGGACATCTGGTCGGTGGAACAGTAAGAACACACAACATGTATTAATTAAGTTCTCTGCCTTAAATAGGCTCAGTGCATGGCACTCCAGGACAATTGCAATAGTAACATCAAAAATCACTGGTCACAGATCACTATAACAGATATATAATTAAAATTTTGAAATATTTCAATAATTATCAAAATATAACATAGAGACAGGAAGTGAGCATGTGCTTTTGGAAAAATGGCACTAATAGACTTGCTTGACTCACAGTTACCACAAACCATCACTTTGTAAAAAATACAATATCTGTGAAACACAATAAAGTGAAGTGAAATACAAGGAGATATACCTTTATGTAATGCTAGACAAATTGATATTAATACACAACTCTTTGGGCTCTGTGATTTCTTTCTTTTTATTTTATAGTCTTTTACTTATATGTCATTGCTTTGATAGTTTCTTTTGCTATGCCCTTTAAATGGAGTAATCTTTTTCCTATAGTATTTAATCTGGTTTTATCTCATTGGATGTATCTTTTCATTGAAGATATTATATTTTTCATCACTAGTAGTTTTATATCTCTCCTGATAACATTCCTGTTTTATTAGACTTTATCAAACATGTGGAGTATATTAATAATAGGTGTTTTAATATCTATATTTGCCTTTTCTATCATCTGGGTTATTTATATGTCTATTTTTATTGATTGATTTTTTTTCCTGGCTATAGGTCTATTTTCTACTTTTATGGGATGCCTGGCAATTTTTGACTGAATGCTACACATTGTAGATTTTACTCTGGTTGGTGTTGAATTTTGTTTTATTTCTTAAAATATCACTGAACTTTATTCAGATACAATTAGTTTACTTAGAATAGATTTAATTCTTCAGAGACATGATTTTAAATATTGTTATGGCAAGTCCAGAGCAGACTTTAGTCTAAGGCTAATTTTGCACCACTAGTAAAACAAAACTATTTTGAACATTCTATATGACATCCATGTTTTAGGAGGCTTTTTACTGTAGATAACTGAGGTATAAACTATTTGCCAATTTGTATGAACTCCAGGGATTATTTTACCTACTCATTTTCAGTGGTTCATTTCCTGGCTGAGGTAGTGTCTTTTATTTATGCATAGTTCAGGAACTCGAAGATTCAAGAGGACACTTCTGCAGGTCTCCTTATTTTCCTCTCTCATTGTGGCATCCTCCTCTCCAGTAATTTACACTCTAAATTGTATCCAATCCTGCATCTCTTAACTCTGGATTCTCAACTCAGCAAGCCCACCAAGCTCTGTTGGAGTTCCCCTTACCCATTTTTCAACTTAAAAATTCTTTCCAAGGAATAAGCTTGGTCAACAGAGTGCTCACCTGAACACTTTGTGTTCTCAGTGATTGTAGGTTTTTTTGATGCTGTTTTCCAGTATTTGAAAATAATTTATCATATATTTTATTGGTTGCTTATTTAAAGGACAGAAATTCCACTCCTTATTATGATATGGTGGCCAGAAGCACAAGTCCTCATGCATAAACTAGTCTCTACTGTTTTCTCTGCCCCTCTGTTTACTGAATGAATATGAGAGGTTCACTAGTCTAAATAGAAAACAAAATATGATTATGAATCTCCAATTGTTACCAAAGGTCTTAATATATTTCAAATCCAACGTAATGATTTCTTTTATTTAATAAAAGTCTAAAAACTAGATAAATGTATTAAGACTATTCTAGTGTAGTATGTATATGCTAATTTATGTAAAGAATGCATCTTATTAATAAGCCCCAAGAATATGTCTCTTTCCCAGAAAGAACAGAACATAATATACAATGAAACTAAAAAAAATTGAATTCCAAATCTTGGAAATGTTCACTAGGTCTCATAACTACACTTGATCTTAGCCAAAAGGCCGAGAAGCGATAGTCTCATAACTCCCAATGAACATGCATATGTAAATAGAGAAATTCTATTAATATTGACTATTATCTGAAAGTAGAGATTTTTTAGGTGATGAAGTCTATCAAAATGTATTATAATAACCATAATGTGTAATATAAAGTTGTTATATTATAAAAGATATTATTCCATTATAATAATGGACATAATGAAAAAAAAAACACATACTAATTATTAGTAAACTGTTTCCAAAATATCTCATTTTATAGGCTATTTCTCACGTTAGGAAAATGAGAGCATGGTAACTACTTAAATGACATCATTGGCATATTGTCCCGCCCGCGGGACAGGTTATTGGTGGGGTCTGCGAATGGGGAGTGGGACCTGGGGAAGGAAAAGACACGAGAAATGGAGACAAGACAGGAGTCTGATCAAGTCTCGTTTATTGGCAGAATGAGGTAGGGATATATACCGGAGAGAGGGGAGTGGGGAGGGAGCTTAGGAGGATGACCATATAAGGAGAGGAAAGTCCCCAACCCTCTGCACGCGTAGATTCAGGGAAACCGAAAGCTAAAACTTTCTGTTTCCCAAGGCCAGGCATCTATTTTATGGTAAGGGTCGGGCCTGCCTGAGCACGCCCCGGCAGCCACGGTGCTCATGGCTCCGGACAGCATATAAAGTTTTGTTATTAAAAAAGTTAAGTTATAGTTTTACTTAAATTATATTACATATAATTATTATAGAATTTGATACAGGTAGTAACTTCACTGATAAGATAATCTTACAAAGTGAGTAGTTAGTTTTGTAAATGTATCTCATTTTATCTAAACAAATTTAAAAAATGGTTTATAAAAATTATTCATGCTAAGCATGGTGGCATGCACCCGTAGTCCTATCTACTCAGGAGGCTGAGGCGGGAGAATCACTTAAAAGCATGAGTTCAAGTCCAGCTGGTCAACATAACAAGACTGTCTCAAATAAATAAATAAATAAATAATTCATAAACTCAGAAAGTAGCAGCGCAGAAATTGTCTATAACAGATATTCTTCCATGAATTTTAATAAGAAAACTGTTGATAGAGTAAAAAAGAAAACATCTTATATTTGTTTGACTGTTTCTGGGCCTTTCAATTTTCATTATGACTGAATATGAACCAAAATAAAGAGATAATCAAATTAACTTAATGGAATTTAAAAAGTAGAAGTACTTTCTAGCCAATTAACATGAAATATAGTCAATTGATGAGTGTTTTGTTGTTTAAGAAACATGGGGCTATTTCATCATAATACTCAAATAACTTGAACACTTTCTTCTATCTGTAAAGTCTCCCAGTGCTTTGGCAGCATTTTGTTAAATATGTGGTACTGTTATAACTGAAACAGTCCTCTAAACAGGAAAAGAAAATAATTTATTCTGACTATAGATCCTAATGATGAATATGTTTTTCCCTCTCTTCTGTTTTCTTTCTCTTTTGTGTTCATAAAAATCTGTATTTTCCAGTGAATTCGAATATATTCACTAAAGACTACTATTTGTGTTTCCAGGCTTCTTGAAATAAAATTGGTAAAATTATTTTGGAAGTCCAGAGCAGGAGGATGGTGGCATAGAAGGGAAGAAATAAGTCCCAGTGAGGAAAGGAAAAGAGAGAAAATGAAAAGGAAAAATAAAAAATGAAAAGGAAAAGGAAGGAAAAAGGGGAAAGGAAAGGAAAAAGGGGAAAGGAAAGGAAAATGGATGTTCTCAAGCCTGAATATTGTTTTCAGGAGTCAGGTTTGTCAATTGTAAAGGCATAATTTGTGAAAAATTATTTTGTGAATATTTTCCCTTAAGAAAAATATCAGCCCCAGGTAAAATTTTCATCTTGATAGTATTATTTCAGGGGAATTGGTAATGCTTTCATGAATGAAAATATATAATTTGTAGAATTACAAAAAGTGTTATTATTCATAAATTTTCTCATTCCTATTATCTCATTTAATTACAAAATATTGCAGCTTCTATGATGGGTATGCTTTCATCCTATCTCTTGGGTCAGTCCCTCTGGGGGAAAGATTCTGAGCAGCCCCATGCAGAGGCTTTCATGCTGAGAGCCTGAAGCTCCAGTGAACACAGGAGAAGATAAAAGCCCTGCTGACAACACAGAGTGACCTAACTCACTCCCACGATCCTAGTACGCAGAAATTGAGGTCATAAATGTTTGCTGGTTTAAGCTCCTAACATCCGTGATCCCTTTTAAGTATCAATAACCCATAATTAATTTATAAGGAGACTGAAGCAGAGAAGGCGCAAGTGACTTCCCAAAATTTCTCAGGCAGTTAATGACTGTATCAGACACTCGTACTTGCCTAAAAGTATTCATCGTCTCACCATATCTTTTATTACTGTACAAACAAGTTGTGCTTCAGAGAAGAATGAGCCTTACACCAACTCCGGGAAAAGATTCTTGGTTTATCTAAGTCAATCATGGCAAGTCCAAGTGCTTGACATTGCTTGGTTGCTATTGTAGAGAACAGCATGTGCCAAAATACTGGTCAACAGGACCACCCCAGCTCGGGCCGCAGCCTGCGATGGCAGAGAGGGTTCTTGACCTCCAGGCAGGAAGGCATTCAAACGCAGCGTCACGCAGGCACATGTGAAGCAAAGCAAAGAAATTTATTACAGACAGAGCACAGAAAGTAGAGTACACTCTCAATGATGGTAGAGAACAGACTGCTCCAAAGGAGACAGTAGCCTGCGTCAGTTGGGTTTTTCCTTTTTATATTAATCCCTAATAATATGCTAAACTGGGAGTGGAATATTTGTGGTTTTATGGGAAAGGGGTGGAGAGTTCAAAGAACTGAGGGTCCTTTCCCCTGGTGGTCTATATAGGGTAATTTCTACAGTTGCCATGGTATTGTAAACAGTCACAGTGCTGGGGGGTGTGTTTTTTATCATGCTAATGAGGCTAGTTCATTTAGGGGCACTGTTGCAACTGTGCTCGAGCTCCAATGAGAGGAATTCCCCTTCTGCTTCAGATAAGGATGTTACAGTTAAAGTAGAATAACTAAAAGGTCCCTATTGGCTATATTTATTTCAGCTAAGCATATTCAAGTTCTTGTGACTTTCTTATCCTATTGGCTTTCTCCTTCTGACTCCTGCCCTAACTGCCTGTGGAATACCTGACTCCTATCTCAAGGGGAAGTTAGTTGAAGGGCATCTGAGTAAGTTTTTCTCTAATAATAAGATATGTTGGGTGAAAAAGTTTTTCTTACTCCTCTTTGACATTATTGTATCTACATCTGCTACTTGAAATTATGGCAGCCATATCGAGGACCTAAAAAAGTAGTCGACTGATTATGGATTCAATGTGTGTGTTTGTTCAAGATTGATATGTTGAATCCCTAACCCCTTTGTGTTGGTTTTGAAGGTGAGGACTTTGGAAAGTGATATTAGGTTTAGATGGGGGCATGATGGTGGGGCCCGATGATAGGATTAGTGTCTTTATAAGAAGAGGAAGAAAGTGGAGCTTTCTCTCTCTGTCTCCATTAGGAAAGGCCACATGAGTGCCCAGCGAGAAGGTAGCCATCTACAAACCCAGAAGTGGGCCTTCTCCAATGACTGAACCAGCTGACACAGGAAGCTTGGATTTCCCAGCCTCCAGAACTATGACAAATAAATGCCTATTGTTTAAGACACCCAGTCTGTGCTATTTTGTTATGGCTCAAGGTGATTAAGCCAAATAATTAGAAAAGCAGAGTAAAGAAGATGCAAAGACCTTAGGACTGGTGATACTGAATATGTCAAATGATCCAATCATGGAATAACTTTACATCTTTCAGATAATACCCTTGGCATATTGTTTAAGTCATTTTTGTTTGTGTCATTGTTTACTCACCTGAAAATGTCTTCATGGATAAAAATATTACAATTGAGAGTAGAAGGAACTACCCAATCTTACTATATTTTTTGTTGAATTTTGTTTTCTTTACTTTCACCGATAGTTTTGTGGGACATAAAGGGAAAAAACTGAGATGTTATCTAAAATCACAAATTTTCTGCTGATTTTTTTCATCTGCATTCAACAAATACTTGTATATGGCTGTAAGTTAGGGAATTAGTCACTGGCTGTGAGTAATTACTGCTTTCAACATTGTGAAGTAAAACCACTGATAGGAAAGGCTAAAGATAAAGGGTAAGAGGGTGGCCTCTGGAGTCGGGGCCCTGATATCCAAGCCTTCATTCTCTCGCATTGCTAATTCACTGACATTCAGCAAGATAATAAATTCTTTTGCAATTCAGTTTTTTCATTGTGGAATGTGGCTCAAATTGGAGCCTAAATCCTGGGACTATTGTAAAGATTAATGAGGTAAATTATGTGTTGTGATTATAAACGTGCCTGGAACATGGTTTGTCCTCAACATAATTATTATCATTTTATTATTATTAAAGCATCATCAGCCATCATGGAAAGATGATCATTTGCTGAGAAGTATATTTCTTTTCTCTTTCCATAGCTTAAGCAAAAACACAAAATCTCTTCAGTAAACAGATATTGATAATGTGCTTGCTCCATTGTTATTTTTGAATAATACTTCATTCTTCAAAATATTTTAGTTTGTAAGGAAGTACTTTCAAATCTGATTCATTCGATATTCATAGCAAGTAGTTTTGTAGATATTATTGGTTTGACCAGGTGCAGCTATTGAAATCTGAGTTATATATAAAAGATCACAAAAAATAGTACAAATAAGATGTAATTAATTAGGTCAATGCACAGAATATTTCTAGCCAAGTTTACAAATGTTGCTGATAATCTACAATTTTGAACTGTTGGTAACTAAAGACAGTCTGTCATAGAACTCCAGAAAAATATTTTCCTATTGCTTCCAAGATGTATTCATTCTTTCCTTTAACTGACAAATAGTCATTGGATAATGAGTTATGTCTAGCACTGTTCTAGAAAGTGGGTACGAATCTGATAACTAGAATCTATATAGAACTCAGGAAAATCAGCAAGAAAAAAATCAAGCAACCCTATCAAAAAGTGGGCAAAGGACATGAACAGAAACTTTTCAAACAAGACAGACTAATGGCCAAGAAACATATAAAAAATGCTCAACATCTCTAATTATCAGGGAAATGCAAATCAAAACCACAATGAGATATCACTTAACTCCAGTGAGAATAGCCTTTATCAAAATGGCCCAAAACAATAAATATTGGCTTGGACGTGGAGAGATAGGAACACTCATATACTGTTGGTGGGACTGCAAACTAGTACAACCTCTGTGGAAAGTACTATGGCGATACCTCAAAGAGGTACAAGTAGAACTACCATTTGATCCAGCAATCCCATTAC
>VBSM01002937.1:30774962-30821225 GCA_008086735.1 Cheirogaleus medius
ATCCTCACCCCCAAACTCTAGGTGCCGCACGTCGCCGGCTGGCTCCGGCAAATGTGTTATTAAAAGATAACTCTAATAGTATTTTGGCTATTCTCTTTAAATATTTTAATTTTAGCAGAAGTGTGCCGGGCCCATAAGTATTTTAATTTTTATCATAATATAATGTTGTTAATAATTATAAGTTGACATTAACTTAGTTGTTATGTATGAGGTAAAATGCGTCTGCTTTACATAAATTATTTCACATATTTAAAATAATATGATGATCTAGTTTGCATTATATCCTCATTTTAAATTGCTATAATATTTTATCTAAGTTTTTGCACTTTGACCTGTGATTTAAATTTAATTTCATATGACATCAAATTGAATAATCTTCATCACTTTGCTATAAGATTTCTGAAAGTCTTTTTCAAAATGAGTTCATTTCTGAACCAATATATTTTCAATGTATATACAATCAATAGCTAGGAAATAAATATTACTACTAAAATTACATTAAGGTTTTTATATAAAAATAAATCTCTCCTTGGTCTGTAGATCTGTTTGCCTTTGTTTTCATTACAATGTTTTTAATCAAGGAAAAAACATCCATGGCACCAAAATGAATAGTATGGTAGGTTAGTGGGTTCTAAATCCTAGGAAGCTACATAGAATTTTTATATACATAGTGTATTTATAAATATTAAGCTGCATAATTATTGTTGTAAAAGTACTATTTAATATGATTTCATCTTTACTTATTCAGAAAATGTTTCATATCTCTTTTTTTAAAAAAAGCCCACCTTGACTTAAGTGGGACAAATATTTTATATGGCCTAGGTACACTGGTGCCACTATCAGGATGGCAGTATGCCAAATCACATATCAGGGAAGAGAATGCATTCTTAAACCAGAAGACAAGTTGATTTTCCACTGCCATTTATAATAATAATAAGCAACTTGAATAAAAAACTGAGGTAAAAGGCAAATTTCTGTATCATATTTTCTGGTTCTCTCCTGGTTTAAAGAGAGCGTGCATACCAATTTTATGTAGTATTTTCTATTTGTCATACTTAGTCATTTTGTCTCAGTTTACTCATCTTTGAAATGGTAATGATAACAGTATTGTTCAATGGTGTCAGACATATGTCAAGTGCTCTTTGTAGTAGTGGTAGAAGTAGCAGCAGCAACAGCAATACCAGCACTACTTTAGCAATGAGAAATAAAAATAGGACACTTTATATTTAATATTCATGAAAATGCAATTAAAATATTCTAAAAATAATTTTTGTGGTCTTCTATCAGCATGGAGTGTGGAGCTGGAGGAGGAGAGTGCTGTTCCTTCTCTATTTCTTTTCTTTCTTTCTTTCTTTCTTTTTGAGACAGTCTCGCTTTGTTGGCCAGGCTAGAGTGCCGTGGTGTCAGCCTAGCTCACAGCAACCTCCAACTCCTGGTCTCAAGCGAGCCTCCTGAGTAGCTGAGACTACAGGCATGTGCCACCATGCCTGGCTAATTTTTCTATATATTTTTAGTTGGCCAATTAATTTCTTTCTATTTTTAGTAGAGACGGGGGTCTTGCTCTTTCTCTGGCTGGTTTCGAAATCCTGACCTTGAGCCATCCGCCCAACTCCGCCTCCCGGAGTGCTGGGATTACAGGGGTGAGCCATCACACCCAGCCCTTACAACAATTCTTACTACAATTTCTGTATAACCATCTTGCCAATGAATCATATTCTATTGTTTTTTACTATGAAAGTATAGGGGAAAATAATTCTGATTAAGGTACAGACATGGATTTAAATGCCAGTTGTATATCTCTAATTTTTATCTCCATTAAAATGAATTTTGGCTCATCATGTAAAAAAGGTGAAGTATGGAAAAATCTGCATTGATACTTTAAACTAGATACATTTTGCATAGCACACATCAAACAAATTTAAAATTGGCACCAAGACTGACTCACAATTTGCCATCTTAACATAGAATAATGTTCTGGAAAAGTAGTTGGGAAACACTCTATAAGAATTCCACTGACACACAGGTTTGACAGGTGTGTTAGTGGGTAAGAACAGCCAATGTGCAGTCAGATGTTAAAACATGACGTGGATTCCCTTATGCCATAGAGCAGGCACACAATCAATGGTCTTGGATGAACAAGGGTTTGCCCAGTCACTTCTCCAAGCAGGAAGTGGACAGAGGAAGGTGGGTACAGTTTTCTTCCTTAAAAGAATAGGAGAATGAACCTAAAAGAAACCAGATTTTCACATAGTGTAGACCCAGCAGGAAAAGAAGTTTTAAAATAAAGTTGCATACAGAAACTGGCCACCGAATAGAGTTTTGCAAAAGAAGAGAAAAAATGTAATAGAGATAAATTTATCCAACACCTTTCGACTACCAAATTTTCCTCAGGTTACTTAAGACCTTACTAAACAATAAAATAATTAACAAATCTCCTATCCAGAAACTATGGCATTATTCTTAAATTTTACTTTCTAATAAACCACGAAAGACGGTGTGATTCTATGATCTAGGTATATCCCCGACCAACCAAACCTAAAACTTGCCATCCAGCAACTTCAACCCCAATCAACTTCATAGTCATTATGTTTCCAGCCTTATATCCCTACAATACATTAAGAATATGAACTAAGTTCCATAAGCATAATAAGATTATTTATCTGCTTAAAATCCTTCAATAATTCTGTGATGCTTTCAGGGTTAAGCCCAGACTGCTTAACATTGTTTGCAAATTCCTCCCTGATATTTTCCCTGAATATCTATACAACCTTATTCTTAATAACTGTACTGTTTGAATTTTATCCTCTAACCATATATAAATCTCCTTATGGATTAGTGAAGAAGCCATTCCCTTGACTGTCTTCATGACTTTGCACATTCTATTATTACTACCAGGGACACTCTCTTCACATTTTCAGCCTTCTAAACTAGACTAATTTCTGCTCTTGGGGGATGGGATTATTTGAGAATGGGATTATCTGAGAATGGAAGCCATTGGAACAGTCAGATTCAGTTTTAATTTCTAGGTCTTCCATTTGCTGGATATGGGACCAATCTATGTTTTATTGTGAAGATTAAAATAGATTATATTAGATAATAAAGCATAATATCAAGCACAAAGCAATTCCTCAAGAAAGTATTTGCTAGTAGCAGTAATACTGTTAATGCAGTTACTTTTCTGAAATGTACCAATATTTATTGGAGTACAACAATATATTAAATGTTGATTTGGGTTGTTTGGTTTTTTAAAGAACTTGAGGAAAATCGTGTAGTTCAGTTAAATTTGTTACTAAAAATAATTTAGATATTCACCAAGTGTTCTCACACTTCTCCCTGTATTTTAAAACATGAGAAACTTTTTTTAAAAACCCTGTTATTTATTATTAATCAGTTATAATTCATTATTACCAAGTCTATCAATGCGAGAGTGATACATTGTTATGAAGTTATACTTATTTCTACTGAGGAATGAGCTGTTTGTGACTTTTAAAATCATTGTTATCAGCATCAGTAAAGGAAATGTCAATTCCACTTGTTAGACAGAAAAATAGGAGAAATATTTTTTGTTTTAAATCTGTTAATAATACTATTTCCATTAAGCTGTCCTCTCTGCAAAGAAGTATTTTTGTACAGTAGCTTTCTCCTTCATTGGGTGTCTCAGGTGGACTTTTCTAGCTATGAAAAGACATAAATATGTTTGTGTGAAACATAATGACAGCTCATTTCACAGAGCAGAAATAATGATGGGCCCAGACGGTTCGGTGAGCTGGTCTAAATCGCTGCCTCAACGCTGTCATTATCAAACGACATAAGTGGTTATCAAATGTTTCACAGTTTGACCATCACTACCAATCGAGAGACTCTTGCTCAAACCACATTCCTTTAGATGAAAACTAAAAAGTGTTTTTTTCTTAAGGAACCCACATCAATTTTAACACAATAAAACTTACAAATATTGGTGGGAATTTTTTCTATTGTCTATTCAATTGTTATTTATTCTGCACATATGGATAAGTATAATACAAGAACATTGAAAGTCTCCAATATCAATAACAGTTAACATGACTTGTGTATACACACGCATAAAGAAAAGAGACAGAAGAAATCTAAATTAAAATACCAATTTATTGATAAATAATCTCCTGGATTTACTTTGTTTAAATAAATTAATTCAAACAGACAAAAGTCAAATAAATAAATATTATAGTTTACTATGGTTAAAATAGAATAAAGAAACAAATCTAAAATATCTAATATTCAAATACCTAATTTATTAAATAATTGTAATATGCATGTTTGTTTAAATCAGTCATTTTCAACAGGAGGCACCACTGCCCCCACCAGGCACTTGAAAATTTCTGAGATAAATTTGCTCGCAAAATAATGATAAGCTGCTGTCATTTAGGGAGCAGAAGACTCAGATGCTACATATCCTCCAATGGACAGAAAAATGCACAACAAAGAATAGATCCACATGATTTTGCAATGCCTTCATATAGAACACATTCTAAGTCACAAATAAATATTATTAAATTTAAAAAATGAAAATTACCCAAAACTGTGTTCTTTGATGAAAAGAACACTAAACATAAAATAAATAGCCTAAAGATATTTGATAAATCTAAAACAAATTTTAAAAGAAAATCAATGCTATACTAAATAATCCATGGATGAAAGTACAAGTCTCAAGGGAAAATAGAAAATATTTTAAAGTAAATGAATATGAAAATACAACATATAAAATTCTGAGGAATACATTTAAATTAAAATTAGAGGTAAATTTATTGAATTATTTACTTATATTAGAAAAGAATAAAGTTCTCAAATCTATAATATAAACTTTCATCTCCTAAAACAAGAAAAAAAAAGAAACCAAACTAGCAAGAAACCAAACTCCAAGCAAACAAAAGGAAGAAAAAGATAAAATTAGAAATCAATGAAATTGAGAATATGAAAACAGTACAGAAATTTCATGAAACTAGAAGCTACTTGTTTGACCAAAAACAAACAAACAAAATTGATTAAACTTCTAGTTAGTTTGACTAAGAAATGAAAAAGAGAAAACACAAATCACCTACATCAAGAATAAAGGAGAGATTATCATAACTGACCTCATAGATATTATTAGGATAATATAAGAATATTACAAAAAATAAATAAATCTATGGCCAAAATTTGACACCTTAGATGAAATGGATCAATTCTATGAAAGACACTAACTGCCGAAACAATCCCAAGAAGAAAAAGATAACCTGACAAGTACTAAATTTACAGCTAAAAATCGTTCTGAAAAAGAAAATATCAAGCCTAGATGGCCTCACCTGGAATTATGCCAAGCATTTAAGAAAGAATTAATGACAGTTCTTAACAATAGATTCCAGAAAATTTGAGAAAACAACACTTATCATCATTTCATGAGGCCAGCATATCAAGACACACTCAGCAGAGATAATTATACAAAAACAAAAGTCTAATATTATTTATGTAAATAGATGTAAAAAATTCTCAACAAAATACTAGAAATAGAAATAACATAAAAACAATAACACATCACAATCAAAAGATTTTATATTACAGATACAAGACTGGTTTAACATTTGAAAATCAATCAATACAATCCATCATATGTTCAGAGTAAGCAAGAAAAAATAGAATTATAGCAATAGGTGAAGAAAAATCATTCAACAAAATTCAACATTCATTCATGATTACAAAATATATCCTCAGCAAACTTTGAATAAATAGAAACTTCTTTAATCAGATAAATGAAAACTACAAAAACCTACAGCTAACATCATAATTAATTTTGGAAGACAATATTTTCCTCATACAATTAATATCTAGATGAGGATATCTTCTCTAACTACTCCTATTCAGACCCTTTTAAAGTCTATGAACCTAATTTTTATATATATATGTATATATAAAATTATATATAGCACAAATAGAAGAATATATCAAGAAACTCCAGAAATAATATATAAATCCACCTCTGTCTATACATTATGATCTCAGCTGTAGATCTGTCTCACTATAGGCTAGGAAAATGATACCTGTGTCCTCCTCAGCCCTTGTAGGTAAGGGCTCAAGTCATGTGTCTAGGCTCTCACAATAGGACTAAAGCCTAATTTAGAGTTAGCCAGGCCCTCAATTTTGATAATTCTAGGAGATATGATTCACATGGATTATAGCTGTTCTGAAGCTCTTGATAAAAAAAAATTCATGCAGTGGAGCTCTCGCTATTTCCACGGTAGCGGAACAGAGTAAAGGATGGGTTCCAGGCCCCATCTTGGAAGATAGCAAACTATAGCACTCAGTGCTCGGTGAGAAGGGCAGTGGTTTCCTCACCAGACCAGCTCTGTAAATTTAATGTTATTATTGTGTTTGCTCTTTGTTTCTAATTGGAATATATTGCACCTGGTTCCTGATCCTCCCTAGTCTTTTAGAAGTTACCTAGTATCCTACCAATAAACTTCTATTCTGTTCCAGTAATGACCATGAGCAACACATTTCATTTCTTTTTAATAACCATCTGAAGTACTTGAAGACTGCTTTACAAAGGTAGTTATTGCACAAAAGAAATATAGGCATGAGCTGCATAATGATGTTTTGGTCAATGACAGACCACATATACTGTAGTGGTCCCATATAATTATAATGGAAATGAAAATCTTCTGTCGACTAGTGATGTCATAGCCATTGCAATGTTCTGATGCAATGCGTTACTCACGTTTGTGGTGACACTGGTGTAAATAAACCTATGGCACTGCCAGTTGTAGAAAAGTATAGCATATACACAGTACATAATACTTGGTAATGATAATAAACAATTATATTAGTGTTTTATGTATTTACTATGCCTCACTTTTTATCATTATTTTACAGTATACTCCTACTTATTTTTTTAAAAAGCTGTAAAACAACCTCAGTTAGGTCCTTCAGGAGATATTTCAGAAAAAGGTACTGTTATCATAGGAGGTAACAGCTTCATGCATGTTATTGTTCCTGAAGTCCTTCCAGTGGGCCGAGATGTGGAGCTGGAAGACAGTTCTGTGGATGAGCCTGGCCCTGTGTAATCTTAGGCTAATATGTGTGTTTCTTAGTTTTTAACAAAAAGTTTAAAAAGCAAAATAAACAAATATATATATACATATATAAACAGAAATAGAAAAAACTTATAGATTAAAGATATAAAGAAAGAAAATATTTGGTACACAATGTGTTTGTGTTTTAAGCTAAGTGTTATTACAAAAGAGGAAAAAAGTTTAAAAAATTTTATAAAGTTAAAAAGTCACATTAAGCTAAGGTTAATTTATTATTGAAGAAAGAGAGATTTTTTATGAATTTAGTGTAGCCTAAGTGTGCAGTGTTTCTGAAGTCTAGAGCAGTGTACACGAGCGTCCTGGGCCTTCACATCACTCACCACCCACTCTCTGACCCACCAGGGCAACTTGCAGTCCTGCAGCTCCATTCACTCTACGTTCCCTGTCCAAGTGTACCATATTTTATCTTTTATATTTTTACTCTCCCTTTTCTATGTTTAGATATGTTCAGACACACAAATACTTACAATTGTATTACAGTTGCCTACAATAGTTAGTACAGAACATTTCGTACAGGTTTGCAGCCATCGGCTGTGGCCTAGGCTATACTATCTAGGTTTAAGTACGTTCTATGACATTTCAACGACAATGAAATTGCCTAAGGATGCATTTCCCAGAACATATCCTCATCATTAAGCAAAGCATGACTGCAATTTTATAGTCTTCACATGAATATCTATAATTTAAGTCACAGTCCATGTATCTACTATTGTATGTGAGCCTCGTTTTTCACATCTGTAAAAGAAAGAGAGTAAATATCCCATAGGATTGTTGAAAGAGAGAGAATGCTTCACATGTTGTGATAATGTGTTATAGAAAGGAAAAATGAAATAATTTTATGTGAAAGTTCTACTGTAAGAACTACCAAATTCAATGTAAAATTATATTTCTCAAACTGAAAAACTATGAAGAAAAAGAAAATTATTAGTTTTTCATCAAATATTTACTGTGCTGACTTTATTTCCAATTAAAATGAAAGAGAATTATTAATGAGTTACTCATGATGGTAGAGTAACATATATCAATTAAGAGAAAGAAAAATATCTGTATTTTATTTCAATGTTAAAAATTGAGGAAAAATATTATCTGGTGGTATGTCAGTAGTTCAAAATTTTTCTCGCTTTTATATATTTGAGATATAAAACACCTTAAGCATATATAATCCAAATTTATAAAATATGAATAAAGTAAATATGAATGTATTTATCTTACTGACTTTCTTTTTGCAAATGGAATAAATGAGCCCTAGTGCTAGGAAAAAATAGTCATCAATTACTTAAAGTTTTAATCATGATAACAAAAATAATTTCAATTAACAAATGCCTAGAGTTTTCCCTGGGGAAATAAAATTCTATCAATTTAATAAAATACTTGGAAATCTTCATAATTGTGCATTTTGTTGTACTTTAATTAAAACCTTAAGAGAAAACCGTTTAAAAATATGTGACATCATTTATCATTTTCACATTGACAAATTTTCAACAGAAAGTTTCATAGTTCTTTAAATGTGTGTAATATAGAGGCTGTTGAACAAGCAGTTACAAATATAATATAATCTTCTACCTTGCATTGCTTTACATTAAATATATCTCAAAGCATGATTTTATTTTTAAAAATCATCAAATACGGCTGGGTGCAGTGGCTTATACCTATAATCCCAGCACTTTAGGAGGCCAAGACAGAAGGCCAAGAGTTTGAGACCAGCCTGAGCAAAATAGAGAGACTTCCATCTCTACAAAAAAAAAATAGCCAGGTACAGTGGTGCATGCATGTAGTCCCAACTCCTTGGAAGACTGAGACAAATAAAAAAATTATGAAATATATTTATCTTAGCACACAAAAAAATATGAAACAACATTTCAAAGGTGCCACCAAATTGAGAAACAGATATATAACATAAAGGATTAATTTTTTCCTTTCATAGACCTTCATTGAAAATATATATATTTTAACAATATTTGTACCCCCATTATATGATGAAATAAAAGGGAAAAAAAAAAGAAAATATATATATTTTTTCAATTAGGTGACCCCATTGAAATGTTGTTTCTTATCACTGTTACCCATAAGCCTATCTGTAGGCTTTTTTTTTTTTTTTGACATTTTAAACAAATCTTTATACCACAGAGCAGAGAATAGGAGGGAAAAACACAGTGAGTAATACACTTAGGGCTTGAGGTCTTGGCCCCATGTGGGGCACTGTGGGGAACATGCCATTGGCACGTTCAGCCTCTACATGCACCATTCGATCACACTTTTGGGCACACTTGCATGAAATAATCTCTGTGTGTGTGGAAGATATGTCATAGCTGAAGGGGGCTGACTGGAAGGGACTTTTTCCCTTCCAGATGTTGCATAAATTGTGTTGTGCACCTGCATTATGAATGCAACTTGTCACATGAGGTCAGATGTCGAATTTTCTACTTGTGGCATCATTTTGGTGCTCAAAAAATTTTGGATTTTAGAGAATTTTGGATTTTGGATTTTCAGATTAAGGATGCACAAGCTGGTATCCAAAGACTACATTATCAGTTTGTTAGAGAAAAGAAAATGCAGGAGGAAATAATCAATGTACTGCAGAAATGCAGTGACTAATTCATTTTCATGACAATTCCAAACTTAAATTTACTAAAGAAAATTCTAATTGGTTTGTGTAGAAATCATTGATTAAAAGGCAATAAAGCAACTGAACTTGGAACTTCATGATTCCCTGCTACACCAGGGGTATTACAGATCTCATTAACAGGTATGTCTACCCCTGGGAGAAAGTTGGAAGGAAGTAGCTCAAAATTCTCATTAGTTTTAGGGGGCAAAAATTATGGCAATCTAAATAAATAAACAGTGCTAATTGCATTTTTAAACATTGGCATGCTGCATTTTACTGTGAAGTCAATGAATTCGGTTGAAGGGAAAAAGTTTAAAATACTTCTCATGTATAATTTACTAATTTTTGTTACAAATTGTTTTCACGCTAAATGAGGCATCAGTGGTTACAGGATTAGAAGCAATAGAAATCTGGGGAAAATATTATTCAAATAATCCATAAATATAGAAATGTATCCATTTAATTTGCATCAAACTACCATAAAAAATCCATGATTATATTTGGGCATTTGCATTTATAGAATCCTGAAATAAGACCAGCCATTAACATTGCAGGGCTTGGCACAAAGGTGCAAATGCAGGCTGACATACCTGTGTCTAAATATTTACAAATTATAAAGCAAGAGAAACATTAGATAAAATGTTTTATTATTCTACCGTGAAAATCATAGTTCCATAACAACCAGGAAGGCTATGTCAGGGTTCTAAAATTTTTGGGCCCTCAGAGTTCTGCACCAGAATTGGAGGCCAAAGAGTACCAATTAAGGTGTGATTATCTCTTTAACTCCATAGATGACTCATCTATAAGGAGAGACACAGCCAGAGGAGGGCCAGAAGGAACCCCTTTAAATCACAATACACTGCCTAAAATATTGGCATTTTTAATCCTAATAATTTACTAGAGAACAGAGAAGGATTGAAAAAGATATTTCATGAGTGTTTGATATTGGGTTAAAAGCAATGCATCATTTCTAGTTTTGGTAACATGGGGCTTTGATTTATACTTTCATCATTTCAGTCCTATTAAGAACCTCTAGAAATATTTGATGGAATATTATCAAATCTTATTAAATGCTAATCTGAATTATAATATGCAGAAACAATAAAGAAGAATAATACCTCAAGAAATTTATATAAAATAAAAATTTGAAATAGATGTGGGTAAACCTAAATAAAAATAGATTAAATAAATAATAATAATACAAAAGAAAGACATGAATTGCAGACCTAATCAGCTGCAGGAATAATGTCAAATAATGCCAAAGATACCAGAGGAAAGGTTTAACAACTTTAATCCACTCTAGTGTTAAGGACAAATGAGGGAATATTTATCTGTAATTAAACTTCAGGAAATATTAATTGAAACCATGGCTACCTCAAATGTAGCCATTTGAGGACAAATAAGCATCCTATTGAGTTTACTACATATTGATTATTGATTCAAGAAATTTCCAACTTTTAAAAACTGTTCACTAAGATTGTTTTTTGCATAAAGCATAATTTACAAACTTCAGCAGCACTAAAACAGAAGTTAGACCAACACCACTTCAAGTGCAACTTGACCAAAAAGGGGTTTAACCTAGAAGTCTCCAGACCTTTCCATTTTCCCGTGCTAGGGTAACTTCACTTTCAACAGCCCTTGTCTCAAACTACAAGTATTCCTGTTGGAGACAGTGGCGTTGGGAGCCATGTGTGTGCATGAAACCTTCACGATACTGTTTCTGTACATGCTTCTCTGCTCCATATTCTGTACTTTTTTATCATTGAATAAAATTGGTGTGAGTGTAATTGATAATCTGAACCTAAAACCCACCCCAGTGTGATCATCTAATTACTTCCTTATAGGTTGGAAGGTAATTGGAAATAAAGTAGAGAAGTATCACTCTTTTAGGGAATGTGACATTATGGACACTCTTGATGTGCATAAAAGATGATACTTGTAGAAAAGTATCAAAATCAGCTATCAGTCAAAAATTGCTGATAATTTAAAAATTTTTTTAGAAACCACCATATTATTGACCATAATGGCTGTACTAATTTACATTCCCATGAACAGTGTATAAGAGTTCCCCTATATTCATATCCTTGCCAACATTTGTTATTTTTTTGTCTTTTTAATAGTAGCCATTTTAACCAGGAAAAAGTGATATCACATTGTGATTTTTATTTGTATTTCCGTGATGATTGGTGATATTAAGCATTTTTTTTCATATGCCTGTTGGCCATCTGTGTGTTGTTTTTTTTAAGAAATGCCTATTCAGATGTTTTGAGCATTTTTTAAACAAATTATTTGTTTTGTGCTATTGAGTTGTTTGATTTTCTTATGTATTCTGAATATTAACCCCTTGTCAGATATGTAGTTGTGAATATTTTTTCCCATTCTGTAGGTTGTATTTTCACTTTGTTGACCGTTTCCCATGTTGAGCAGAATCTATAGAAGCACCATATGATCCAATGATCCCACTACTGGGTATATATCCAAAGGAAATTAAATCAGTATATCAAAAGATATCTGCCTCCCATGTTTATTGCAGCTCTATTTACAATAGCAAAGCTCTGGAACCAACCTAAGAGTCCATCAACAAATGAATGGTTTGAAAAATGCGATATATATGCACAATGGAATATTATTCAGCCACAAAACAATAAAATCCTGAAATCTGTGACAACATAGATGGAAGTGGAGGCCATTATGTTAAGTGAAATAAGCCAGGAACAGAAAGAAAAACTCCACACTATCTCGTTCATATGAGTTTCATAGAAATAGAGAGTAGAATAGTGGTTACCAGTAGGGGGAGGGGGATGAAGCGAGGTCGAACTACAAAGTTACACTTACATAGCAGGAAGAAGTTCTGGTATTCTATTGCAGAGTAGGGTGACTACAGTCAACAATAATGTATGGTATAATTCAAAATAGCTAGAAGAGAGGAGTTTGTTCTTTTTATTTTTACAGAAAATTCTAAATAACTCAAACAAAAACTCACATTCAATGCATATCATACAATAATTTTTAAAAAAAAACCTCATAGTAGTAACAAAACATTCTTACATAGTTTAATTCAGTGGTCCCCAATCTTTTGGCACCAGGGACCATTTTAATGGAAGACAATTTTCCATAGACCTGGTGGGAGGGGGATGGTTTCAGGATGATTCAAGCGCATTGCATTTATTGTGCAGTCAGACCTCTCTGCTAATGACAATCTGTATTTGCAGCTGCTCCTCAGCACTAGCATCACCGCTCAGCTCACCTCAGATCATCAGGCATTAGATTCTCATAAAGAGCACAACCTAGATCCTTCGCATGCACAGTTTATGGTAGGAACCGAGCTCCTATGAGAATCTAATGTCGCCACTGATCTAACAGGAGACGGAGCTTATACGGTGATGCAAGCAGGGGAAGCAGCTGTAAATATAGATGAAGCTTCACTCTCTCATCCGATACTCACCTCCTGCTGTGCGGCCCAGCTCCTGACAAGCCAAGGACCAGTACCGGTCTGCTGCCCAGGGGCTGGGGACCACGGGTTTAATTGGAAGCAGGTTTCCTTTGGTAATGTACATATAAAATAGTGACTTATCTTACAGTGGTGGTGTTTTGGAGTTAATGAAATATGACATATTCTATTCACAAGCACTATCTGAAATAGAGTACAGTGATTAATGCTAAGTTGTTGATTGTCAGCTTTTCTTGGAAGACTTATGTAAAAGTATAACCTGCTTGTATGAATATATCATTAGTCTTCAGCACTGCATTTTTTAGATATTTGTGTATTTCTTATGTCACTTTCCAGTCTTGACACATTTTTGACTCACAGTATAGGAAGTTCGAGTCAGGTTCATAAAAAGACTGACTAGCCTTATTTTCAAAGAACTATAATCACTGATCAACTTCAAATTGCCATATTAGAAAGATTAAATTCAATTTAGAGATGAATATAAAGACCTGAACTGAGTCTTACTTTATTTTTTAAATAAACAATGTAAATGTGATTGATGAATATTTGACACTATATTCTATATTGTTAAAACTCTGTTACCTTAAAGTTATAAAGTATCTTATTCACTATCCCTCAGACCGTTGGAGAGTGCGGCGCACATTCCACACATGCGTGGGCCCGGGACAAGTCGGCTGCTAAGCAGGACAGGCAGCAGTGGCTAAAACATCAGGCGTGCCGGATAAATGTGCTCGGTGGGCCGTAGTTTGAGGACGCCTGATCTTATTTTTCATAATGAAATATAGCCACTAGAATTTTTTTTTTTTGAGACAGCTTTTTGCTACATCACCCAGGTTAAATGAGGTGGTGTCATCATAGTTCATTGCAAACTCAAACTCCTGGGCTCAAGTGATCTTCTCGCCTCAGCCTCCTGAATAGCTGGGACTACATGTAGGTACCACTATGCCCAACTAATTAATTTTTCTTTTTTCTTTTGGAGATGGGGTCTTACTCTTGCTCAAGCTGTTCTCAAACTCCTGGCCTCAAATAATCTTCCAATCTCAGTATCCCAAAGTGCTAGGATTAAAGGCATGAGCCACCACACCTGGCCACATCTAGAATTTTTAATGGAAAGCTGTTTATTTTCAATAGAAATAAATGAGGGACACCTTATCATTTCAGAACATTTTTGCTACTCTATTAACTTAAATTTGTAAAAACATTTAAAGATTTTATAAATCAGACACATATAGGTTATCTGTTGATCTAAAACAGAAATTCCAGCTATTAATTTTTTCTATGATACACTAATATTTCTTTAAAATTTTATTTTTCATGGCCTATCTTAAAATCATGGAAATTTACCACTATACTACATTAATCTGCAAATGCATTCACTCAAACCAAAAGGTTTCATTCTCAATGCTATTTAACCCTGTATGTAGGGCAAGAATATAAAATTAGAACATACAGAAAAGAGAACATATGGAACTAGAACAGACAGAAAAATAATTCCTGAATGATTAAATCGTATATATTTGCCATTCAATCCTTAGACAATTCCTGCTGTGGCGTTTTTGTTGTTTGCTAACTTTTCATATTGGATTACTTGGATCATTCAGGATTAACTGCAATACTGACATAATCTATGTAGAAAATCACAGGAAAAAATATTATAGCTTGACTCTTGTTGCATAATAATTGCCATGACAATATTAATTTTATCCAATAGGAATACTGTGACAGAAACAGAAACTATGACTAGAATTACTAATCAGTTTTTAGGACTTTATCCAATTTCCTTAAATTTTGCCATATGCCAAATTAGGGAATTAAATGGCAGAAGTGATGAGAATAATCATACCCACATCTAGAACATACCAATGTGACTGTGTTATCTGAGGTTTCACTAATTGCATATATGTGTGTGTATATTTCAACTTTAATTTTAATTCATTGTATATTGGACTCTTCAGTGCTTCCATTTGGTTTTAATAGCTTAATCATGAATTTATCAAGTAGTTTCTATAATTTTTAAAGTAAATTCATTACCAATATCCCTGCAGTAACAGCAAAATGAGTTTGAGATACAACCAGAAGTTTTAAAACATGGTCCCAAAATTTCTTGACACTCCTTCCATTCAGGTTTCTCTACCCAATTCCCTAAATGTGTTGAAGTTTATGATTGCTTTAGCCAGTATAATACAGTGCAAGAGATACCATGTGACCTCTGAAGCCATTTGGACAGCACAGCTGGTGATTCCTATAAATTTTCTTAAGGTCTGTTCTGATTTACAGTTAAGTTATTTGGAAACAGTTTGTTCATTTTAAGTCCTGATTTTATGGTTTGTTAGATAGTTCCAAAGAAGTTCTCAGACTAAGGGTAATTATTACTCACTACTAAAACAAAATCCTCTTTAATAATCTACCCAATACTCTGTGAGTTGAGTTTTCCTAGCCTGGGTGGTGGGAACAGGCACTAATCCTGGCCCTTTGCAAGCACTGGGCCCTGTCCCTTCTAATCCTTTCAGGTCATTCTTTCTTAGCCGTCCGTCTCAGGCACGTGCTGGCTAGTTCTATTGCTTGCTGCATATTTGAGAGGTAACTTCTTCAGATCTCTGGGTCTCTCTCTGAACAGCTCTCTCCTTTCCAGTACTCTACCCCGTTAACTCTGGTCCACTGGTCTCCCTGAACCCTCAGCTCTGTCTCTTCATCTCAGACAAAGCAACTTAGGACTCCACTGCCATTCCACTAACCCCAAGTCCAGGAAGTTCTCTCAAAACAGTTATCAGAGTAAATGTAGGTCTCTAACAGCATAAGTTTCCTTTCTTCAGGGCTCTATTTTTTGTTGTTGTTGTCTCATGTCCAGCATCTGCAATACCATTGTTTCATGTTTTACTTCTTTTTGTTTATTTCAGCTAGGAAAATAAATCTTCTCCCTGTAGTCCATCTTCACCAGAAGAAGGAAGTCTCTGCACCATTTATTCAATTCTTGATTTCACCTCTTTGATGATACAGATCAATGAGAAGAAATAAAATTATGAAAAAATTTACTAACCATGTTTTTAATTAATTGGACCATATCACATTAAAATCCTTAAGCAATAAATTAACAATCCTTATATGCTGTAAAAAAGTATGTTTTTACATATAAAATCAGTGTGTGTATGTGTGTGTGTGTATATATAGAGCAAAGGCAAAGCTTACACATTTAAGAACAGTTGGGACAAACAGAAAAAAGAAAAATGGATGTGTTAATATATAAAATTTTATTAATTATACTTCATGGAAATATTAATATTTTGCTGATATATTGAATATGTAGACCTTTCATTCAACCTGTTTTGCATGTTTCATGCTGAAGACAATAATTGGAGAGTGAGTAAATGATAGTTAAAATTTTTTAAAAATATATATGTTTAATGTTAATGATTTTACATGGAATCTTCTGAATGAGTGGCTGCTGTAGAGTAAAGGGCATGATCATGAGAAATAAGGTAACTAAGACACTGATAAACCAAAGATGTGGAAAGATTCTCCACTGGATTTTAAGTTACCAAAGTGATGACAGTATTAGTATTGGAAAGAGTAATAGTAATCCAGGTGCTATGAATTATATACACTGACCAGAATAAAGGTACATAATTGTCAGGACAGAATGTACTTTTAAACACTTTTTCATTTGTTTTTAAAGGGGATGCATCAGAGAAGGGTCTGAAAGTGATAATTCAGAATGAGACAAGCATCTGCCCTTCCGAAGAACTGTAAGTATAGAGTATAGAAAAAATAAAACAAAATTATATTTATTGAGTGAGCCACAGCAATTCCTGGTTGCCAAAATGGGTAGGGATGAAAGACATGGGGCTAGTTTCAGGTAAAATGAGAAAGTAAAAAAGATGATTCAGCAAAATTATTGATGCTATTAGAGGATCTTACTTCTGACAGACCTACAGTTTCAGAAGGGAAAATAGCTGAATTTTCACAGATCTTGAGTAGTGAGTGATGATTATAAAAATAATTTATGGATACAATGTGCTACTGGTCACCCAGAGGTAACTGTCTAGGAGATGAGAGAGACCGTATATTCTGACTGGTAGAAAGGATCAATCATCATGGGTACTATACAGAAAATCAGCTCTAAATAATTATTCATTTTTGGGACCGGATTCCAATGTGGTTGGTATATGTAGCCTGGAAGATATATATGAATAAAATGGCCATAGTGTCATAAGAATAATTTAGTATGTATGGGAGTCCCAGATAATTTTTTTGTATATAAGGATTGATACCAGCTACACTGGGGGCACCATGGTTGTTGCATATGTAAAACTTATTTAAAATTTAACATGAAAATATTAGAATTTAACTTTTCACAATTTTATTTATTTTCTTTCTTCCTCTTAAAATATTTATAAACTATATTTTATAATTTCATTATTTTTATAATTATAAACATAAAAGTATATCAGTGACTTTAACTTGTAAACAAGCAATAATACTTTGGTCATGAGAATAGGCAATTCAACAAGTATTTTTTACACTCAAGACAAGATACTGGGAGGCCAGTAGTTCTCCTTTACATAAAAGTTATTGAGGAGCTTGCTGAAAACATTCTGAAATCCAAATCCAGAAATAATGATTTAATTGTTATACGACCTTAGTTTGCATTTACACTAATATTTCTATGTAATTCTAATGCAAGTGTTCAGTGAACCAGAGTTTGAGAAACCCTCTAAGTGCTGTTAGGTATATAGAAGGAGACTAAGACAGTATGTGCCATGCCCCAAAGTAAATTATAATCTTGCTTATTTGACACGTTTAAGTTTTACTCCAAAGAGTTAGAGACCAACATATGACAAAATAAAATCAGTTCCTAAAATATTTTTAAACACATTGGAAAATGACCTTTGATGTGATCATCAGCTTGCTCTGGTCTCCTCCTCAGTGCGACCCTTTTATACAGTCTTTCAAAACTTCCTATTGCTAACATTCCATTAATTCCTCCCCAATCAACTGAGAAAAAGAGGAAAACCTATAAGAAATGGTAACCATGAATCTAATAAAGGAATATAAAAATATGTTAAAATAAATCCTATGATAAATGTGTCTTTGGGACTTATTTGAAAACTGTGGCTATTGTACTGTAAACATGTAATTGAGAAATCTCTCTCTTTTTGAAATGCTACCTATAACCAGGATAAAACAACTTAGGCATAATGAGCACATTTACATAGAGCACTTACAGAAAAACTGTAGGTCATATTAAAGTCACTAGAAGCCATTGCAACCATATTTAGTATGTGCCCCTCAAGGCATTCAGCTACCAATAAAGATGGCTTTGCTAGAGTTTCTTTACATATTTATTTGTAAAATAATATCAAAGAAATCATACTGATTTGATTTCATTCTCCTTGTGAATGTCACAGTTTAATATTTCAAAAGTCCTGCGAGTTATTTCCTAAACTGCATTAAAAAGTGGACTATTATACTGAAAATTATAAGAAAAAGATATAGCATTTTAACAAAAGAGAATTATACAATAAAATTTCATTTTTATCAGGTTTAGTCACCAGAATACTATACATTTTCATATGATTCATAAACATTTGCATTATTATGAAGTTGTCAAAGAAAAAACTAATTATTTAATAAAATTACTCTTTCTTTTATCAGATTTTAAGCTGCTCACTGTGTGCCAATTTATGGTTGCATAACTAATAGAAAAGAGCCACCGCTTTGCGATTTTGCAGTCAAGTCAGGAATAAGCATTAGTAGGCAGATGATTAGAAAAGTGCTAAAAATTGCCTCAGGAGCAAGATGGTGGAACAGAACCCTCCAGCAATCATTCCTCCTGAAGAAATACCAGTTTGAACAACTATCCATGCATAAAAATACCTTCACAATAGCTAAGGAAACCAGATGAGAGATCATCATTCCTGGTTATAACAAAATAATAAGATACATTGAAGAGGATAGGAAGGAAGTTTTGCATTACCTGTCTCTCCTCTCCCTCAGCTACACACGGCACAGAGACGAGAGTGACACTAGCTGACAAGAGAAAAGAGAGGAAAGTGGGCATAGACCATTTCCCTGGAAACTAACACACAGTAAAACTCAGCACCAGGCAGACTCCCACTGTTCCTAAAGCCAGGCTGGTACTTGCAAATTGAGATTTCAGCTTTGCCCCAGACCCAGGCGGAAATCCATCAACCCTGGAAAGCAGAATTAACCTATAGTCTGCATCACCACCAGCCAACTACAGCAATCTTAGACTCCAGACAACCCTCAGTGGAAGGCAGACCAAAGCAGCCACAGTGTCCAGGCATGCACCACTTCCTCACAAGCCTCAGCAAGCACAAGATAGCAACCCAGTGCCACACTGGCCACAGTAGTCTTGGTCTAAGGGCATTCTCCAGTGCTGCAACAACCAAAGTGGCTCTGGGTTTAGGTACCACACCAGATGGCCTACCCAGAAACTCTAGGCAGGCTTATTATTGAAGGGCATTCCCAGCAAAAGCCAGTCTGAAAGGACTAGCATAAGTATCTATGTCTTCAAATGAGCAGACATTGATGTATGGCCACAAAGATCAAGAGTAACCAGAGAAAAAAATGACATAATCAAATAAAAAAAAATAAAGTGTCACTCACTAACTCTAAAGAAATGGAGATGTGTGAATGACCTGACAAAGATTTCAAAGTAACTGTTCTAAAAAAGGTGAGCAAAATTCATGAAAATATTGAAAAACAATTCAGTGAAATGCAAAAAGCAATAAATGACTAGAAAAAGAAATTTAACAGAGAGATTGAATTTTAAAAAAAAATTAAACAAAATTTTGGAGATGAAAATACCATAAACAAAATGAAAAAGCAATAGAGAGCATCAACAGTAGATTTAATTAAGCAGAAAAAAGAATCTGTAAACTCTAAGAAAGGCTATTTGAAAATTAAAGCTAGAAGAGAGAAAAGAATGAAAAAGAGTGAAGAAAGCTTATGCAATTTATGGGATAGCATCAAAAGAGCAAATATTCAAATTATAGGTGTCAAAGAAAGAATAAAATAAAGGGAAAGAAATCTTATTTAGAACATTAACTGCCATGTGAGTTATATTTAACTCACACTAGTTTTGAGCCTGGGGTCTCATGAAGTAAAAGCTGTACAAAACTCTGCAGTTGGTTCATGAAAATTTTACTTGTTGATGAACTTATTGTTACAATTAATATTGACAAATTAATTCTAAAAATGTGGATTAAATGAATAGAAGTCAATAAATTTCATCTTTCATTAAATTTTTCACTAAATTAGAAAGGATCATTTTGTTTTCTAAGTTTTTATTTTATTGTCATAATAAAACACTATGGCACCAAGAAAAAAAATTTTTTTCTAGTGTGGCAGTCGATGTGTTAAAGAACTAATAGAAGAAAACTTTGTAAATCTAGAGAAAGATATAAATACCCACATACAGAAAAGTCTCCAATCATATTAAATCCAAGTAAGACTACCTCAAGACACTATAATTGAACTGTGAAAAATCAAATACAAAGAAAGGATGCTGAAAGCATTAGGAGAAAATGAGCAATTAACATAAAAGAGAGTTTTGATATGCCTAGCAGCAGGCTTTTAGCAGAAACCTTTCAGGCCAGAAGAGAGTGGGTTGTTTTAAAGTGCTGAATGAAAAAAACAAAACAAAATAAAACTACTGACTATGTTGGTACAAGAATATGGGACCCAGTAAAGCTCTCATAAGAAATGAAGGAGAAATAAACTTTCCCAGTCTAATAAAAGCTGAGTTTAACACCACCAGATCTGACTTACAAGAAATGCTAATGGGAGTTCTTTTGAGCTGAAAAAAAAGAATACTAATGAGTAACTTGAAAATATCTGAAAATATAAAACTTATTGGTAAAAGTAAATATGCAGTAAAATTCACAGTATTTAACACTGTAATGATGGTGTGTAAAACATATATATTTAGTATGAAAGTGAAAAGATAAAGCTAATAAAATAGTAATTATGATAAAAGAGTATGCTGCATAAAAAGATATAAACTGTTATATCAAAAATTCAAAATGGGGAGAATTTGAGTAGACATGTACATTTGTGTGTGTGTGAAATCAAAGTTTATATTGTTATCAGCTTAAAATAACCTGTTATAACTATAAAATATTTTTGTAAGCCTCATAGTAATCACAAAGCAAAAACCAATAAAAGATACACAAAAAAGAAAAAAACAAGGAATCAAAACATATCACCAGAGAAAGTCACTTAACCACAAAAGAAGATAATAATGAGAAAGAAATTTTTAAAAATCTGCAAAACAACTATAAACAATTAACCAAATGCCAAGAATAAGTCCTTACTTATCAGTAATTACCTTGAATTAAAATTAATTAAATTATTCAGTCAAAAGACAGAGTAGCTAAATGGATAAAACAAACAAAACTCAACTACATGCTGCCAATAAGAGGTGCACTTTACCTATATAAATATACACAGACTGAAAATCAAAGGATGGAAAAAATATATATTTCACGTACATAAAGACCAAAAGAGGGCAGAAGTAGCTACATTTAGATTAGATTAAATGAAATTTAAGTAAAAAATTATAAAAAGATGCAAAAAAGGTATTATACAATGATAAAGGGATCAATCTAGCAAGAGAATATAACAATTGCAAATATATATATATGTAAATATGCAAAGCAAATATTAACAGTTCTGAAGAAAGATATGGACTGCAAATACAATAATGATAGGAGAATTTGTCATCTCACATTCAGCTAAGGACAGATTATCCTCAGAGAAAGTCAATAAGAAACATTAGATTTAAACTACACCCTAGACTATATGGACCTAACAGATACATAGAATATTTCATCCAATAGTAACAGAATACATTTTTTTCTCAAGTGCACATGGAATATTTCTGAAGATCATATGTTAAGTCACAAAACAAATCTTAAATAACATAAGAAATTTGAAATCATATCAAGTACCTTTACTGACTATATTGGTACAATAACATGAGAACCTAGAAAATTCAAAAGTATGTGGAAATTAAATAAGATGCTCATGAACACATGGCAATGAAGAAATTAAAAGAAAAATTTTTTAAAATTTTGAGACAAATAAAAATGGAAACACAATGCAACAAAACTAATGGGAAGCAGCAAAAGCAGCTATAAGAGGAAAGTTTATAGCAATAAAAACTTTTTTTTTGAGACAGAGTCTCACTCTGTTGCCTGGGCTAGAATGCCATGGCATCAGCCTGGCTCATAGCAATCTCAAACTCTGGGGCTCAAGCGGTCCTTCTGCCTCAGCCTCCCAAGTATCTGGAACTACAGGCATGTGCCACCATGGCTGCCTAACTTTTTCTATACATTTTTAGTTGTCCAGATAATTTCTTTCTATTTTTAGTAGAGATGGGGTCTCACTCTTGCTCAGGCTGGTCTCAAACTCCTGAGCTCAAATGATCCATCCGCCTCGGCTTCCCAGAGTGCTAGGATTACAGGTATGAGCCACCACACCTGGCCTAGCAATAAACAACCTTAAGTTTCACCAAAAGGGAATAGAAAAACAAGAAAAAAAATAAGTCCGACATTAGTAGAAGGAATATGATGATAAAGTTCAAAGCAGAAATAAATGGAGATTATAAAAACAATAGAAAATATTAATAAGTTGAAGAGTTAGATTTTTAAAAAATATAAATAAAACTGACAAAATGTTAGATGGATTTAAAAAGACTCAAATAAATTTAAAAATAAAAAAACATTATAAGTAATACCTAAGTAATACTAAGGATCATAAAAGACTATTATAGACAATTATATGCCCACAAATTGGATAACATAACAGAATTGGATAAATTCCTAGACATATACAGCCTACCAAGACTGAATTATGAATAAATAAAAAATCTTAACAAAACAGTAATGAATAAAAAGATTGATTCAGTATCAGAAATTCTTCCATCAAAGAAAAGCCCAGAATTGGATGGTTTTACAGCTCAATTATACCAAACTTTAAAGAACTAAAACAAATAACTGTGAAAATCTTCCAAAAATTGAAAAGGAAGGAATATTTTCAAACTATTTTATGAGCCAACATTACATGATACCAGACCTAGACAAAGATCCTACAAAACAAACAAACAAAAAAGAATCCTACAGATTAATATTACTGGTAAACATAGATGCAAAAATCCTCAAAAAAAGAAATCCTAGCAAACTAAATTCAGCAGCACATTAAAAATATCATTCAAGTAGCATTCATCCCAGAGATGCAAGAATGTTTCAACATATGTAAATCAATAAACATGATACATAACATTAAGAGAATGAAAGATAAAAAACATATACTCATTTAAATATATGCAGAAAAAAACATTTGAAATAATTCAATATCCTTTCATGATAAAAACTCTCAATAAATTAGGTATCAATATGCCTCAACACAATAAAGGCCATATAGTACAAACCCACAGTTAGCATCATACTCAGTGAGGAGAAACTGAGAGATTTTTTTCTCTATAATATGAAATTAGACATGGATGTCCACTCTCATTGCATCTATTAGACATATTTCTGGAACGCATAGCTAGAGCAATTAAGCAGGAGAAAGAGATAAAATGTATATAAATTGAAAATGAAGAAATCAAATTGTCCCTGTTTATAGATAGCATAATCTCCTATATAGAAAACCCTAAAGACGTCACTAAAAAACTGTAGAAATAATAAACAAATTCAGTAAAATTGCAGTATGAAAATCAATATGCAAAAATCAATAGTTTTTATACACTAACAGCAAATTATTTGAAAACAAAATCAAGAAAACAATAACATTTGTAATAGCTACAACAGAGAAAAATTTAACCAAGGAGTGAAAAGATTTCTCAAAACATTAAAAACTATAAACACAGATGATAAAAAAATAATTGAAAAGGACATAAAACAATGTAGAAATATCCCCTGATTATGAATTAGAAGAATTAATATTGTTAAAATGTCCATACTACCCAAAATAATCTACAGATTCAATGCAATCCCTATCAAAATACCAATGACATTCTTCACAGAAATTTTTAAAATTCCAAACATTTATTTAGAACCACAAAAGACACTGGATAGCCAAAGCAATCTTGAGCAAGAGGAACAAAGTTGGAAATATCACATTACCTGACTTCAGAATATATTACAAAGATATAGTAACCAAAGCAGCATGGCATAAAAACAGACACAAAGACTAATGAACAGAATATAAGAGCCCAGAAATAAATCTATACATGTGCAGCTGACTGATTTTCAACAAAGTTTCAAAGAACATACATGGAGGAAAAAAGTCTCTTCCATAAATTGTGCTGGGAAAATTGAATATCTACGTGCAAATGAATGATTATAGACCCCCTACCTCTCACCATATATGAAAGTAAACTCAAAATGGATTAAAGAATTAAATATAAGACCTGAAACTGTAAAACTACTAAAAGAAAAGTTAGGAGAAAATCTCCATGACATGACATTGGTCTGCACAATGATTTTTTTTATGTGACCTCAAAAACACAGGCAACAAAAGCAAAAATAGACAAACAGTATTACATTAAAGTGAAAAGCTTCTGTACTCCAAAGGAAATAATCAACAGAGTAAAGAGACAACTTACAGAAAGGGAGAAAATATTTACAAGGTATATATCTGATAAAGGGTTCATATCAAAAATATATAAGGAACTGAATCAACTCAAAAGCAAAAAACCAAATAACCCTATTTGAAAATGAACAAAGAGGCTGGACATGTGACTCACATCTGTCTGTTATCCTAGTGCTCTGGGAGGTCAAGGCAGGAGGATAGCTTGAGGTCAGGAGTTTGAGACCAGTACGAGCAAGAGTGAGACCCTATGTCTACCAAAAATAGAAAAAATTAGCCTGGCATGGTGGCATGCACCCGTAGTCCCAGCTACTCAAGAGGCTGAGGCAAGAAAATTGTTTAAGCCCAAAAGTTTGAAGTTGTGGTGAGCTGTGATGACATCACTGCACTATATCCAGAGCAACAGAGTGAGACTCTGTGTAAATAAACAAACAAACAAACAAACAAACAAATAAATAAAATATAAGCAAGGAACTTTCATAGATATTTCTCAAAAGTAGACACACAAATGACCAACAAGTATACAAAAAATGGTCAACAACACTAATCATTAGGGTAATGCAAATTAAATTCACAACAAGATATTACCTCACACCTGTTAGAATGGCTATTATCAAAATGATAAAAGATAAATGTTGGCAAGGATCTGGAGGAAAGGAAACTCTTGTGTACTGTTGGTGGGAATGTAAATTGGTATAGCCATTATGGAAAACAGTATGGCCATTCCTCAAAAAATTAAAAATAGAACTATCATATAATCCAGCAATCCCACTCTTGAGTTTACATCCAAAGGAATCAGTATTTTGAAGAGACATCTGCACTCCCATGTTTATTGCAACATTACTTAAAATAGCCAAGATATGGAATCGACCTAAGTGTTCATCAACAGATAAATGGATAAAGAAAATGTACTACTTATACACAATGGAATACTGTCCAGCCATAAAAATAAAGAAATGTTGTCATTTTTGACAACATGGATGAATGTGGAGGACATTATGTTAAGTGAAATAAGCTAGGAAGAGAAAGACAAATATCACATGATCTCACTCGTATGTAGAATCTCAAAAAGTTATAGAAATAGAGAGAATGGTGGACCAGATGCTGAAGCAGTTGGGGTATAGAGGTATTTGAGGAGATATAGGATACAATCATAGGACATAAAATTACAGTAGATAGGAGGAATAAGTTCAATGATCTGTTGTGTAGCATGGTGGCCATAGTTGATGATATACTACATTCTTGAAAAATACTGAAAGTGGATGTTAAATGTTCTCAGCACAAAAAATGACAAATATCTGAGGTAATGCATTTGCTAATTAGGTAGAATTAACCATTCAACAATGTATACATCAAAATACTCTGTGAAATTTGGTAAACACACAGTTTTATCTGCCAATTTAAAATAAATGAATTAATTTTAAAAATTGAATAATATATATTATGTACAGTATGACAGGATTCCCCAAAAATAAGCAACTTGGGAATTAGAAAAAGCTGAAATTAAAAGAACAATTAAAAGTTAGCCTGAAGAAGGGACAAGGAAGGGGACAAGAGGAAGTTTCAGGAGGAAAGAGCTTCTTTTACAAAGAATTAGGGCTCATTCTCATAAAGACAGGTCTTCAAATGTCTAGTACTTAATGTAAAAGGTAAAGTAATTAAAAGAAAATAGAAAGTTCATTGTAGTTGTGATTATGAATGACCATGTAGCCAACGGCTAACAAGTTGACAATTTCTCATAAAGTGTACAGTGAACCATTTTCAATCTTTCTGTTATATAGGGATTGTTTTTTTCTTCTATCCACCATGATCTCTCTGTTTTGTGCTTACTTAACCTACACCAATAACCCTGTCTTTCACTGGTTTTCTTAGAACTCCACATATATAAAAAATTTCACAATTATTATACATTTTGCTGAAAATTGGAGACAAAGAGGATAAAGTAATTTCACATATTTAATAGCCCTCTTCCACTTTGCATTTTGTTTCCTATCTTCCTATCCAGATTTGTTTCTGTCTGTTCTACCAATTAATTTCCCTTGAAAACTTGGTACAAGCCCTCCTAGAATCTAGAAACTTGGTAATTAGAAAAGTTACCAAGATATTTTCCCTTAATTATGGGTCTCTAATTAAGGGAAATATTTGAGACACCTGCTCAGAGAATACTTTCTAATTGACCTCATTATATATACTGTCCTGATGAGAATACCTACTACACAAACTCATTATAGGTAATCCTACCCTTTCTGTGACTGGTACTTTTATGTACGTACATTAGGGTTTGGTGTGATTAAAAACTGTACAATTAACTGACAGTGATTTCTTCTTTAAAATAAAGTCAAAATAACTATGTCAAATTGCAATTTATTTTGCAGAATGAAATTTAACTCTTGTGCCTTGCAAAATATACCCTTGTTCAAATTCACATAAATGAAAACTTTATTCTAACGAAACATTTAATTGAGTGTTTTATTTTTAAAAATCAGACTTCTGTGTAAACCGACATGATTTCTTATGACTCTAGTATACTATTTATGGTTGCCTAAAGTTTGAGCCTCTGTTCCCATATTTGCAATATTATATAATATCTATACTGTAGAGCTATTGTAAGAATTACTGAAAACGTATACATAATGTCTAAGATACAGGGTACTCAATAATAGAATCAAAATAATGCTGTCTTCCTGAAAACACAAACACACACACACACAAACACACAGAAACCATATTTTAATGCACACCTTTTAGGGTACATAAAATAAAACAAGTAATCAAACACATGCTCAAAGAAGAATCATTAATTTCAAAATAAAATTTCTCAAATTAAATATGGTGGTTTTCTAATTTACTGTTTCACATGTAAGCCAATCAATACAATACAATGACATATTAAGGCTAATCTGCACGCATATGGTGACTACCTTTTTCTGTATAATTCATTTGCATTATACAGATATAATTCTGCATTTGTATTTAGCTGTCAGTAAACCAACGGATTAAAGCTGTAGCTGTTACATAGAGTTAGAGCCATTCTTTAGAGAAGCTAATTATTTTAATTCTGGGTTTCAGATTTGCCAGTCTACAGTGAAGCACTTTCTGTTGTTACTGTGGGTTCATTTCCATTCTGAAGTAGTGGACATCTGTTTTCTGTTTCACCCTCTGAACAAAGCTGTGTGAGTGTATTTAGTTCAAGTAACTTTCCATGTGCTCCAGACGCCAGTTTCGGCTATAGCTCTGCTTCACTGCTTACAGATGAAGCTTAGCATAAGTAGTGTTTAATTCCCTAACAAGATGTCACCTGTGACTTGCATATATTTTTAAACGGGCTAACATAGAACATACAGTGCATTGATACATGATATTAAATTAAGTTCTATTCTGATTTGAATTGGATAGACATTAATATTTCCACAAAACAGAAGCAGGAGCTAAATTACAGGCTTTCAAGCTCTTAGACCATATGAATCTCTGGATATTAACCACTTGGGTGCGGCGCTCACCAGCCGCGAAGCCTGGCCCACAGCGGCACTCGCAGTCCGCACGGCAGTGTGTGCTGTGCATTGACGACGCATCCGTTCTGCTCTTGTGTGATGAGGAAAGCTTTAAAGCACTGACAGCTTGTGTTACTTTACAGGCAGCTTTAGGAAAATAACTAGAATAACTCCTACTAAGGACGTGTTAAAAGGTCACAGACTCGTAGTAGCGTATTAGCTGAACGTACACACTGCAACTGCACAGATAAAAGCTGTAAAAGTGAAAGCTTTTGGCTGTCGACTAAAGTCGACGTCCGGTTGTGCGCGTTCATCTGTGGCTGTCAACTATAGTCCACGCTCATACCGAAGCGTGGTTAAATACAGCGAAGGTTAAATACAGATGTGATGGTGGAGCAGTCTTGTTATCATAAAATAGCTAAAACTTTGTTAAAAAAAAAAATCCCCTTTAAAAAACTAAGGAATGCACTGAATTCTTATCAATGAAAAAAAACACTGTCAATAAAAAAGGTTTATTGCTTTTTAAAGGACTGAAAATATTACCTTTACAAGTACCTTTCGTATCAAAATTATTATCTTGCAAAAACCTGTAAGAAGAATAAACAAAACCCATTTCATTATTGTTTTGTGTACTTTCATTTACTTGTTTTGTGTGCTTTCATGAACTATTTTGACATCATGAAGTGGTATATTGTAATTTGGAAGGTTTTCATTTTTTCACAATGAAATTCCCCTAATATATTACACTTTCTCCCTAACTGTAGAAATTTTAATTTTTAATACTAAGATAATGTTTATGCATTTTTTCCTTAAAATCAAGTAGGGAGAAAACTGTGTGTTTGTTGCCATGCTTGGTGGACCTGTCTGGCCTCACTTCCGTTCCTCAGTGTTCCCTTGTCTGGCCCGATGCCAGAGGGGCTGACACAGCCGGGACCCGCTACCCAGGTTCCAGTGTCGTCTGCCTTTCAGCTAGGTCCACCCCTGGGTAATGTTGTCAAAAGATTAGAGTGTGTGACTATATTCTTCTTCCTCCTCCTGCTAAATAGGTGGTGTTTCTGGCAGCAGTTTTGTCTCCTCATGGCTCCAGTTCCGGCTCAACAGCCCATGCTGCTAGATTCTTTGTGGTGATCTCTGCTCTTAGCACCTTACAACACATTTTGGTACACAGAATAATGCCCTCCCTCACAAATTTCCACATCTTAATCCCCAGAATTGATGAATTTATTAACTTACACAGCAAAAGGTATTTTATAGATGTGATTATGTTAAAGATACCCAAATGGGGGGAGATTGTTCTGGATTATTTGGATGGGTCCAATGTAGTCAGATTGAACATTTTAAGATGAAGTCAGGAAAGTCAGAGTTAGAGAAGGCGATGTGATCACAAATACAGAGGTTGGAGAGATTTAGAGCCATGGACAAAGACATATAGGCAACTCCTAGAAGATGAACAAAGAAAAGAAATGGATTCTCCCGTAGAGCCTCCAGAGGGAATATATCTCTGCTTACATATATCGAACTTTTGACCTTCAAAACCTCGTTTGTGGTATAATGCTGCAACAGCAATAAGGAATTAATACTCCTATTTCTTTCTTTCATCCCTAATTACACTTGTAATACGATCTTCCTATACTTGTTAAACTTTTTGGGTCTTCTACTTTTGGCCCTTTGATTCCTCTATAACAAGGTAACCAAATGCCTGTTTTAAATTGCCTCTGTGATCCACTTCCAATTCTGGCCTTGATTGAGTAGCTAATATCTCTGTAAAACTCTTATCAATATAATTATAACAGCCAAGAAAATATATATTTAAAGAAATCCACAAAAACATAAACAATTGTTTGAAAGCTCTTGAAAGCAGCTACGGTATCCAGAATTTGAAGGCCCAAATCCTAAAGACCAGAAAACTGCCTAGAAGTAAGCTCAATTTTCCCCATACATTTTCCCTTCAAGGCATTTGTCAGTTCCTCACAGGTGGAATAGAGGTTGAGCACAGAGTGGCAGCCTGGACCCCACTGCTTATCACTAGGGTTAGAAGGCCAGCATTGGTTTGTGGCTCTACAAAATAAACATAAGAGTACAAGTTTCTACCGACATCAGCAAAGGCCAAGTGGGAAACACAGAGTTAAAATCTTTCAGGCTGTAAGGAGGAACTCCTGAACCACAGTCCAGGGTGATTTCAGAGAAGGCTGAGTAGAGAATTAGGACTTAATCACCACCAGGCAGTAATTAGGCCTCTTCCTGATGATAACAGTGGAGACCACCTGGAGAGCCTGGCCTGACGCATACCCTCCTGCAACACCAAAGCACCTTGCTCCTCTTAGCTGGGATGGTGGACACGTGGTGAAGAGTCAGGATGTTTTCCATTGCCCAGAGGTAACAATGTCATTCTCTCCTAATACCTCAGTGGATATTATGTGGAGAATAGTAATTAGGCACTCTTGTTCTTCAAAGTCAGGGAGGTATCAGTGGAGGCCCAGGGAGTAAACTAGGAAGTAAAGAGGAGACTCTCCCTTTGTTGTGTCAATGAAGGCTAAAGAAAGAAACCAGACTTTCAACTCTACCTGACAGTACTAATAACCACTTTTCTCCTGCTGAAATAGTATAAGAAGAAGCTAGCTAAATAAAAGTTTAACATTGAGATCATCAAACTATAACACCCAAAATATACAAACCTCAATTGAAAATCAGTCGTTAAATCAAGATGCAGAAAAATATCACTTTGAATTTTAAAAAATACAATGCCAGGCACAGTGTCATATGTCTGCAGTCTCAGCTACTAGGGAGGCTGACAGGGGAGAATGGCTTGAGTCCAGCCTGAGCAAGATAGTAAGATTCTGTCTCTTAAAAAAAGAAGTCAATAGAAGCCAACACCATAAAAAATGAGATGTTAGCATTATCTGGCAATAATTTATAGCAGCTATGATTAAAATAATTCACTGACCAATTAAAGCCTAAGTGAAACAAAATAACAGTCTCAGCAAAGAAATAAAGATATAAGTAAGGACCAAATGGAATTTTAAAACTAAAAAATTTACAAGAACCAAAATGCCACAGTATCATCGGATACCTAGAAGGAGAAGAGAAAGCAGATTGAGCTTAACAGCATTCAAAGAAACAATAACTGAAAACTTTTCAAATTAGGTAACAGACATAAAAACTATGTATTGAAAAAATCAAGTGAACCCCAAACATGATAATCTCAAAAAAATTACGTGTAGAAACAATAGAATCAAACTTCCGAGAGATAAAGACAAAGGGAAAACGTTGAGAACAGTAAGAGAAATATGACACCATATGTGTGAGCGAAACTATTATTTACTTATTTAGATTTAGCAGGTACAAATGGTTTTTGTTACATGAATGAACTGTATAAAGGTGAACCCCATTCTCATCACCCAGGCAGTGTACATTGTATCAGATAGGTAACTTTGCATCCCTTACCCCACCAACCTCCCTTCTTCTGAGTCTCCAATGTCCATTATACTACTCTTTGTGGCCATGCATATCCATAATTTAGCTCCCACTTGTAAGTGAGAACATATACTATTTGTTTTTTCATTCTTGGGATACTTCAGGAAAATGGCTTCCAGTTCCATCCAAGTTGCTGCAAAAGACATTATTTAATTTTTTATTAATGGCTGAGTAGTACTCCCTGGTATATATACACATTTTCTTTATCCATTCATCAGTCAATGGGCACTTCAGTTGATCCCATATGTTTATGATTGTGAATTGTGCTATAATAAACATATGAGTGCAGGTGTCTTTTTCACATAATGACTTATTTTGTGTTGGGTAGATACCCAGAAGCTGGATTGCTGGATCAAATGGCAACTACTTTTAGTTATTTGAGGAATCTCCATTCTGTTTGCCATAGTGGCTGCACTAATTTACATTCCCAGCAACAGTACATAAGCATTCCAGGAAAAAACTAATCTAAAACATCAAATTTCTCATTGAAATTCATGAAGGCCAGAAGGAATGGACTCATCATTTTTCAAAGACTGAAAGAAAAGACTTGTCAAGTTAGAATTCTATATCCAGTAGAAAGTGTCCCTAATGAAACAAAATAGAGAGCCCAGAAATAAACCCTTGTACATATGGTCAAATTATTTTCAACAAGGGGGAAAATACTACTCAATAGGGGGAAGGATAGTATTTTCAACACTTGATATAAGGAACATCAGACATCCACATGCAAAAGCATGAAGTCTGATCCTTATCTGACACCATATACAAACTCCAAAGGAGTCAAAGACTAAAATGTAAGAGCTAAAACTATAAACCCATCTTAAGGCAACATAGGGAAAAGCTTCATTACATTGGATCTGGCAATGGTTTCCTGGTTATGACACCAAAAGCACAAGAAACAACATAATAAATAGAAAAATTGAACCTCATCACAATTTAAAACTTTTGTGCATCAAAAGACATATAGTTGGGTCATGTTTGTCTTAATCCACTCTGCCAATTTTTTAATTTAGAAATTTAGATTATTTACATAGAGTGTAGTTATTAATATGTTAGTGTTTAAGTCTGTCATTTAATCTTGTATTTGTTTCTTTCCTTTTGTTTTTGTTTTTCTCTGTTCCTTTTTCTGTGTTCTTGTGTGTTATTTGAATCAGTTTTGATTTACATGTAGTGTTTCTTAGTGTTGATGTTTGTATTTCTGTGTCAGTAGTGACTAGGTATTACATCGTATTATATAATCTATCACAATGTACTAGTGCATTTTTCTAGTTTGAGTGAATTGAAGAAACCTGATCTCCCTTTATGTTCTATTACTTTCTACTCTTGATAACTGTTTAAAATAAATACTGAACGTAAATTTAGAATCACATAATATGGTGCTGTATTTTTGCTTCAATTATTAAACACAATTAGAAAACTCAAGTGAAGAAGGAAATGATTTTAATTTATCCACATTTATACTTTTTAATTTGTTCTTCCTTCCTGATATTCCAGTATTCCTTCTTTTATCATTTCCTGTCTCTTTATATTAGTTTCTTCTTTTTAGGTAGAACTACTGGCAATATATTCTCTTAGTTTTCCTTCATCTCAGCTTAGTTTGATTTCTTTTTCATTCTTGAAGGTATTTTTTATAAAATACACATAAAATAAAATATATCATTTTAACCATTTTAGGTGTACAGTTCAGTGGTATGAATTATATTCATCTTGTCCTACAACAATCACCACCATTCATCCCCAGAACTATTTTATTGTTCCAAACTGAAAAACTCCATACCCACTAAATAATAACTTCCCATTCCCCCTTCCTTAAAACCCCTGGAATTGTCAGATTTAGTCTCTTTCTGTGTCCTCGGTTCTTGGTGAGCTCATGGCCAAAGAATAACCAGACACACCAAAGTAAGGCAAGCATGAGGTGAAATTTATTGAGGGGGAGCAAGATAGGATTATAGAGCAAGAGCAAGACATGGATTTACAAAGCAAGATGCACCACAGATGATGACTGGACCCCTTGTAGAAGCAAAAAAGAGAATTTGGTTATGGTCTGGGTCTTATTTTATGATGTCTGGACAGGGGCCTCCCCAGGGCACCACTTTGATTGGACAGCTGCGAGCTGCATGTCTGAGTCTCACTGTGCATGTGGGTTCTGGGTCACTTTCCAGACTCTAAGGTTGCCTGTGCTGCTTGGCCCGTGGGCTAGAGAGTCTCTTGCATTCTTTTGCAGCTGACACATCAAGTTCTGACTGGCAGATTGGTGGGGTGTTCCCTCCTGCCCCTGCTGTGGCAGTTGCTAGAGACAGGATTAAGGTGAGGTAGGACCAAGATGGGTGCCTGGGGCCCACTCTTGTCTTTTTTCCCAGGTAGGGCAATTGCACCGAGGCAAGATATCCTGACCTTGCTATCTACCTAGAATCTCTCACTGTCTGCCTAACAGAAGCACCATTCTACTTTCTGTTTCTATAAATTTGGCTATTTTAGATACCTCATCTAAGTGAAAACATATAGTATTTGTCTTTCGTGATTGGCTTATTTCACACAGATTAACATCTTCAAGGTTTATCCATGTTGTGACATGTGTCAGAATTTTATTCCTTTTGAAGGCTAAATACCATTTCACTTATGTATTTTCTTCGAAAAACTAAACATTCAATTGCCATACGATCCAGCTGTTGCACTCCTGGGCATCTATCCCAAAGAAATGAAAACACCCTCTCAGTCCTTTTCACAAAAGAACTTGTATGTGATTGCTTATAACAGCACTTTTCACAATAGCCCCAAACTAGCAATAACCCAGATGTCCTTCAACAAGTGAATGGTAAAACAGCCTGTGGTACATACATACTATGAAAGACTACACAGCGATAAGACAACATCACCTATTAATACACATAATAACTTGTATGAATATCCAGACTGTTTCCCTGGGTGAAAAAACAAAGCACTAATTCCAAAGAGTTACTGCACTGTAACAGTAATAGTTACTCCATCTTAAAGTTAAACAGCAACTATTTATTTTACAATACCTAATTATGCACCTGCTTAAGAATTCCAGGAGTTGGCTTTGAGCAGTTAACTATAAAACTGAGATTTCTTGCAGATCACCCGCTGGAGGAAAATGCTGAGCAGTGTATCTTTGATTTGTTGCAAATCTAGCTGATGTCAGCCCTACCGCCAGACCACTAGATGGCCCATTACTCAAAATCACCGTCAGAAACAAAACACACAGACCTGCACATGGCCAGCCCCTCTCAAGCCTTCTTCCCACTTAAAAGCCGTTCCTCAGACTGGTGAAATTGTTGCCTCTGCAACATGAGTCTGTCATCGCCTCAGGATGCCAACTCTTGAAATAAGCATGCTTTTCCTTTCACCAATCCCTAGCCTCTTGAGTTCGGCTTTTGGAGTGGCAGGCAGCCAAGCCTCCTTTTGATTACAGCACAATTCCATTTTAACGTGTCATTCCTAAAATAGTGAAACTGTAGAAATGGAGATGAGGTGAAAAGGAAAGAGATGTGGCAATAAAAGGGAAACATAAGGAATCTTCTGGTGATGGAAATATTCTATATCTTCAATGGATCAGTGTCAATTACATTATAGTTTTTCAAGATGTTTTCTTTGGAGAAAACTAGTAAAGTGGATATGGTATCACTCTGTATTATTCTTACAGCTACATGTGAATCTATAATTACCTCCAATGTAAACTTTACTTAAAAATGACTTAGGATAAAATTTTAATATATAATGAGAAAAAAAATAACAGAAACATTTAAACATTTTCAGAGAAACAGTATTTAAAAAAAATTACTATCAAAAACCTGCACTAAAAGATATATTAAAGAAAGTTCTTCAGGTACAACTAAGATAATATCCTAGATTCAGATTTTTAAAATTCAGCCTGATAATGCAGGAAATTGGATTTGTCCCACTTTCCATTTTTTTAGTGATTGTACTTTATGTCATGTCTTTATCATTTCTTTTGTTCTTCTAATTAGTTTTTAACATCCAATTTCATAATTCTTATTTTACCTGAAATATTTAGTCCTATTTACATTTCTTAGATATAATTGAATATAATGTTCCCATAATAGTATTTGCTCTATTTATCCCATTCTATCTTGTTCTTCCCACTGCATTTTCCTGCCTTCTTTAGAATAAATTAAGTAATCTTTTGTAGATCGTTTTTCTCCTCTCTATTTATTATGTCATCTTTTAATGATTATGCTTGAGATTACAGCATTCATAATTGACTTTTAAAGTATACTATATATTGGTGGTTCACAACTTTAGAATACAGGAAGGAATTTATAATAGCTTACATTTATTTGCCCTTTCTTTTACATTATTTTGATACTGTTACCTGGATTTTTATGTCAGATATAATATAAACTCTAACACACATCATTATTTTAGTATGTAATTATTTTCATTTTACTCATCTATTACCTTATTTGGGGTTATTGATTCCGTTCAAAATTGAGCAAAATCTGACAATCTAAATGTGCCACTACATTGAATGAATGTGCTAATATTTACATCATATCTCAAATAATGCAAAGAAAGTAAACTTGTGAAGAGGATAAACGGAGGGCAAGAAAAGGTGAGAAAACTAGTGGAACTAACAAAATGTCTAAAGAAAATAACAACAAAGAAATGTGTGTGAAACCTGGGGGTAGGAAGTGAAAATAATGATGGACATATTTTAAGGAGAAAAACCTAGCTGATTGAAGATGTTATGTAAATTATCTAGATAAGTAATATGTGATGGTAATATTTTCACCGCAGTGATACTTGCATATGTTTACAGCTTATAATTTATTAGAGGCTCAAATGGAGAAAAAAATGTGATTGAAAATGTCAGGCCATAGGTCTGGTCTTGGTTCTTGGTGTGTTCTTGGCCACAGAATGACCAGACACACCAAAGTAAGGCAAGCACAAGGTGAAGTTTATTGAGTAAAGTAAGATACATTCACCACAAACAATGAACAAACCCCTTGTCTTAACAGGAGGGCCTTGATTATGGCCTGGGGTCCTGTTTTATATTGCCTCAGCTGGGCCCTCCTCCTGGTTCAAATGTCACCATCGAATCACCATTATGGACAGTTGGGAGTTATGTTAGGTAGTTAACAAGGGGTTCCAGTACTCTAGGGATGAAAGTTGGTCTCTTGCCTTTGTGTAATTGCCCCACCTGGGGAGAAGGACAAAGATGGGCCCCAGGCCCCGATCTTGGTCCTGCCCACCTTAATCCTGCCCTAGGCTATTGCCACACCTGGAGGAGGAGGGAACACCCTATGATTCTGCCAATCATGACTTAGCACACCAGCTGAAAAAGGATGCAGAGGACGCTCTAGTCCATGGGCCAAGCAGCATAGGCACCATAAAGTCTGGAAATTGACTTAGAACAACCCACATGCATAGTAAGACTCAGGTCATACAACCCTGAACTGTCAATTAAAGTTGTTCCATGGTGACGTCTGAGCCACAGGGAGATCCCAATCCAGGCACTATAAAACAAGACTGAGATCATAACCAACCCCTCTTTTGCCTCCTACCGTTTTTCTCCCTTTGGGTCCAGTCATCATTTGTGGCATAGGTATCACTCTCTGTAAACCTGTATCTTGCTCTTGCTCTATAATCCTATCTTTCTCTCCTCAATAAACCACATTTTTGTGCTTGCCTTACTCTGGTGCATCTGGTAATTTTACAGCCATGAAAGCACTAAGAACTGTCATTCCAGACTGAAACCTGACAGTTATATAACCTGAGTCTTACTGAGCATATGGATCTTCCATGAGCCTCTGTGAAAGCCCATTGTGGGAGGGTGAGCTACAATGCAGATTTAAGCTAATGACATGATAATTAGCCTTAAGTTGTTCTAAGTCACCTTCTAGACCCTATTGTGCCTATGCTGTTTGTCCCTTGGGCTAGAGAATCCTCTGCATTCTTTTGTAGTTCACATGCGAAATTCTGATCGGCAGATTGGTAGTGTGTTCCCTTCTCCCTCAGGTGTAGCAATTGCTTGGGGTGCCCACCTTTGTCCCCAGGAGGGCTGAGGTCCCTCACTGTCTACCTATTGGGGGTTCATGACATCCCCGATATAACCAGGTCCCCGGGCAGTGTGGGCTGCAAGAGATGGGAAAGACAAAGACATGAGCACAAAAAGTAAGGTGAAAGGGTGTGGGGAAGTCAGGGGACCACCAGCATTTCCGTGCTCCAGGTGGCACTGACTGAAAATTAGCACTAGTTTTTATTCTTTTTAATGCTATAGATTACAATGATTTCACGTGAAAAGCTCATGGGTTACAATGTGTAGAAGTTTTAAGTCTCCCCTAATAGTCACAAGAGGTCTTAGCTAATTACTCTTTTATCTATAGAAGCAGGAACACAGAGCTCGTTACTAAGCACAACTACACCTGAAGGTATGTACAGATAGTGTCTCTGAACTCAGCAGCTGTGGCCCATTCAGTTGAGGAACAAAGAGATTAGTACTTCTTACTGGGAGGTTAGCTCCCCATTAACTGAGGCATTCTACTGAGAAAGGGGAGAGAAGGAGCTCAACCTGGTGTTTTTAAGAATTGGAGTCTGGGTCCCTTCTCCCAGGCTGACATTTTGCAATCTTCCCTTACAGTCATGGAAGGCTTGTTAGGCATGAGGCCCCTCAGGCTTTAAGTGGGAGTCTGCTTTGCTGTACTCCCAGATCGCTAGAATGTCCCCCAACTAGGTAGTTAACATCTGCTCTTATCTCTGGCTTCTGCTCAGGCAGAATTCCTTCACCTTGTCTCCTCCCACAGCCTCAGAAATGGGGTCCCTAAGCCCAGTGGTCTTATTCCCATCATCTACCTGACAAAAACAGATTAGATAACTAAAAATAGGAATTTATTGACTTAAGCTATAAAACAAGAATCATCATCTCTGATTGTATTTGATTTATATTTGAATCACAATGGTTTCAGAAATCTGAATTATAGTTGAAAATTGTTGAAAAGCTCTGATTAAAATTTTGAGTGAACATTTATCTATCTTTATATATTTGGTAAGGCTTTTACAATTTTTAAAAACATAGATGGACTTTAAGAATGTTTTAGAGATCCTTGCTAGAGATTTGTGATTTTATACATCCATTTTTTCCTAAGCTTTATAAAATATTGCATTCCAAAAGAATTATAATATACTGGAAAAGCCCTGTGGAGTACAACAAACAGATTTCTATGTAGTTCTTATGTCTTTTCTCTGACTAATGGAAAACAAATGAAATGATGAAAAAGTTGCATTAGAGTCAGTCACACGTCATAAATTGCCTTTCTTAGTGTGTCGTTGTATGAAATGACTCAATGTGCCCCAGGGGAAAGTTCCATTAGAACACATACCCTTTTCATTCAGAACCTTAACTTTAAAAAACAGTGAAGATAGAAAGTGTAGTAACCCCATCTAAACACTTGATGTTATAATAGATGTAGGCAACTGTAGTTGGAAAACAAAGTAAAAAGTTATAAATAATGGAAAAGTTCCTTTTGGTAACCGTTCCTGTGTAACAAGATGATCAACAAATATCTAAATGCTTATTTTCTTTATTCAAACATTTAAAAATAGTACAAGCATTATGGAGAGAGCATTGAGATCCCTAAAAATATTAAAAGTAGAACTATCATATGATCCAATCCCGCTGTCGGGTTTCAATGTGAAAATGTCACTTCTTAGTGTGCTCATGGCTGAAGAATGACCAGACACACCAAAGTAAAGCAAGCACAAAAGTGAGGTTTATTGAGGAGAGGTAATATTTTAGGGCAAGAAGAAGATATAAGTTTACAGAACATAATACGTACGCCACAGATGACGACCAGACCCATTGTCACAGCAAAGGGAGAGCAAAAGTAAGGGCACAAAAGGGGGCTTGGTTATGATCTGCATCTTGTTTTATAGTGCCTGGATTGGAACTTCTCTAGTGGCCCATATGTCACCATGGAGCCACTTCGATTAGACAGTTGTGGCCCATGGGCTAGAGAGTCCTCTGCATTCTTTTGCAGCTGGCACACTACGTTCCTTGGCAGATTCATAGGGTGTTCCCTCCATGTATGGAGAAAATTAGGGTGGAGCAATTGCACCAAGGCAAAGCACCAACTTTCATCCCTAGGAGACCCGAATCCCTCACTATGTACCTAACACCACCACTGGATATTCATCCAAAGGAATGGAAATCAGTAAAGGAATACTTCAGAGATACTGCTTCTTTGATTCCAGACAACCCCAATAAAATGAGTCACACAAATATTTTGGTTTCTAATGCAGGTAAAAGTTATCTTAATACTATATAGTAGTCCATTAAGTGTGTAATAACATTAAGTCTTGCAATTTCTACTTTTATGAAATGAAAGTGGGTTCTGCTCACCCAGTGCAGTAAATCCAGGCAGTGGAGTTGAGAGTTGCAGCAGCAGACAGGGGTGTTTTTATTACAGGGTGCTATGCAAAGAGAGCAAACAGTTACCACTTAAAACTACAACTAGTCTCCTGTGGAACGAATTTAAATGACTTCTATATAATTTTCTCCCTGAACTAGGTACTTGGCCTTTTGAGTTATTTCCCAGAAATGGCAGATATTCTGCAAGACAGAGGACCTAAAGATTCTGAAGGCCCCTGGACAGACTTCCTGATGTTAACATTCACCATCCTCCACAACCTGCCCCCAATGCATGTCGCACCTTGTGAGATACAACACAACCTGCCCCAAGGCATGTGGCCCCTCCTTTAGAAGCCCAGGATCTCCCTTTGTCAGAGAGATGGATTTGAGGCAGTTTCTCCCTTTCTCACAGCAATACACATATCATATTAAAAGTGCCTTTCTTCCTTGGCATCCTCCATATCTCAATAATTGGATCTTTGTGCAAGGAGCAACTGGACCTATACAAAAACCTCTTGTGGTTTCAACAACAAAACTGGACCTCCCCAATGGCTTACAAGTCAGAATTTGTAAAGGCAGGAGAACATTTCAGACAGGCAAAATTGTAAATTAATACATGGAAGTTACACACTGATCTGGCCCCAAAAGGTGGGATATCCTGAAGTGGGGGGAAACATAGATGTATTCATAAATTCTTGGGTTAGTGGAAAGGAATGTTAAGATGGGTATGAAAGGCTCCTCAGAGGGAGATTCAGAACAAAGAAAGGCCATCAGACTTCAATTCTGCAGTTTCCCCTCATCTGCATTTTCCATCTAGTGAGTGTTTCTGAAAAACAAATCAAGAACATATGTTAAGATGCTATTTTAACCAAAGCACCGCTTGACTTTTGCTTGCTTGCAGGGCCATTGTAATCATCAGATTGCTCATTCATTTTTTTAAGGCTACCCTGGTGCCCTGAACCTACCTGAAGGAAATCAAGATTTTTCTTTATTTCATGCTTGAGTGTTGGGGGGAGGAGGGGGAAGGCAGGGAGGGGAGGCCATGGGGGCTGGTGCTGTAACAGCCCTCAGAGGGGTCCCTGCCCAATCTCACCACACCTGTAATTACTTGAAATCTTGAACCCCTTGATGTCATCCAGGAGGGTTGGAATCAACTTCTTCCAAATTTCTATTAATGTTGACATTTTGACTTTCTCATATGAACCATAAGTGCTCTTGATAGCATTTATTATTTTGAATCCTTTCCAGAAGATTTTCAATTTACTTTCCCTAGGCCCACCACAGGAATCACTAACTATGGCAGTTACAGCCTTACAAAATGCATTTCTAAAATAATAAGACTTGAAAGTCAAAATTAATCTTTGATATGTGGCTGCAGAATGGGTGTTGTGTTAGCAGAAATGAAGACAACATTAACCTCCTTGTATATTTCCATCATAGCTCTTCGGTAATCAGGTGCGTTGTCAATGAGCAGTAATATTTTGAAAGGAATCTTTTTCCTGAGCAATAGTTCTTGACAGTGGGCTTAAAATATTCAGTAAACTATGCTTTAAACAGATGTGCTATCATTCGAGTTTTGTTGTTCCATTTATGAGGCACAGGCAGAGTAGATTTAGCACAATTCTTAAGAGCCTTAGGATATTCAGAATGATAAATGAGCCCTGGCTTCAACTTAAAGTAACTAGCTGCATTAGCTCCTAACAAAACAAGAGTGTCAGCCCATCTTTTGAAGATTTGAAGTCAGACGTTAACTCTTCTCTGACTATGGAAGTCCTGTAGAGCAACTATTCTGATACAAGCCTGTATAGTCTGAGTTGAGCAATCTGCTTTTAGTATAGGCACTTTCATCAATGATTTTAGGTAGATCTTCTGTTGAACCTATTATAGCTTCTACATCAGCACTTGCTGCTTCACCTTGTGCTTTAAAGTTATTGTTGCCAAATGTAGGTTTGGCTGCCCATCAACTGAGAACCAAACATGAGGGCTAGTGTTGGTGAAGGAAAGATGGTTTATCCAAGTGCTGGCTGAGGAGCTGACAGACTATTGTCTCATAGATCATTTTACCTTTTCCTGCTTACTGAGCAACTTATAAAGGGAAAGGGTAAAGCAGGTACATAGCAGAAAGCAAGCTCTGTGCACATCATGACTTGTTTGATGGTTAGCAGGAGACAATAGGTCATCTGGTAGATCTTGTCATCAGTTGTATGTGATTGGACTGTTCCAGACTCTTTTTTTTTTCTTTTGAGACAGTGTCTCACTCTGTTGCCTAAGCTACAGTGCCATGGCATCAGCCTAGCTCACAGCAGCTTCAAACTCCTGGGCTCAAGCAATCCTCCTGCCTCAGCCTCCCGAGTAGCTGGGACTACAGGCATGAACCACCATGCCCAGCTAATTTTTTCCATATATATTTTTAGTTTTACAGCTAATTTTCCTTCTATTTTTAGTAGAGACGGGATCTTGCTCTTGCTCAGGCTGGTCTCAAACTCGTGAGGTCAAATGATCTGCTCGCCTTGGCCTCCCAGAGTACTAGGATTACAGGCATGACCTACCATGCCCAGCCTGTTACAGACTCTTGATCTGCTTTTTCTCAAGATCATTTTCTAATCTTGTTCCAGGGAGCTGTGTATGCAAGCATCGGGTTAATTCTTAACTTCTAAGACAAAACAAGCCAAAAGCATATTGGAAGAAAAATGACTTCCCTTTAGTTAACCCAGCAATCAAGTCTAAATGACCCTTGGAGTGTGCTTACATTATAAAGAGGATTTCTTCCTTGAAATCTCATGAACAAAACTATGCTAGCTTCAAACTTTTTTCCTGCAGCTTCCTCCTCTCTCTCAGCCTTCATAGAATTGAAAAGAGTTAGGGCTTTGCTGTGGACAAGGCTTTGGCTTAAGAAAATGCTGTGAGTGGCTCGATCTTCTGTCCAGAGCGCTAAAACGTTTTCTATATCAGCAATAAGGCTGTTTTGCTTCCGTATTATTCATTCATGTTTTCATGGAGAAGCACTTTTAATTATCTTCAAGAACTTTTGCATTTACAACTTGGTTAAGTGTTTAGCACAAGATGCCTAGCTTTGGGCTTATTTTGGCTTTCTATATGCCATTCTTACTAACGTAATCATTCTGGCTTTTTATTTATAGTGAGAGATGTGTGACCCTTCCTTTCATCTGAACATTTAGAGGCCACTGAAGGGTTATCATGATAAGGAAAACCCCATCTATTACTTGGTGGCACATCAGCCACCTGAGACCCCCACCCCTCGTGGAAGACCCGCATCAGCATAATACTAACCTATTACCTGGCCCAACAACTACCCTATTACCTGGCGCATCAACATAATACTAACTTATTACCTGGCTGGCATTAATCACCTGATATCCCACCTCTTGGACCACCCCAACTTAATAAAAGTGGGAAAAATCAGGTAGACGGGGCTCAGAATTTGGTGGCTAGACCCCTCTGAGCCCGCCGGAGAATAAACTTTAATTCTCCAACTCTCCATGTGCCGCTCGGTTTGTCCTCGGGACCACCCTCTGTAACACTTACTGTAACAATTAACTGACCTGATTTAAATGGTGTGTCTCCGAGAATAGGGAGATCATAGAAGAGGGAGAGAGATGGGGAATGGCCGATTGGTGGAGCCATCGGCACACACATATTGTTGATTAAGTTTGCTGTCTTATATGGATGTAGTTCATGGTGCTCCAACACAATTGTGGTTACTAGAGGAAGGAAATGGAAGGAGGAGAGGAGAATAGGGAGAGGTTGGTTAATAGACTCAAAGTTTCATCTGGCTCAGAGGAATAAGTTGTAGTGTTTTATAGTATTGTAGGGTGACTATAGTTAATAATTTATTTTATATTTTCAAATAACCAGAAGAAATCATTTTGAGTGTTCCCAACTGGGAGAAATGATAAATATTTGTGGTGATGGATATGTTAATTACCATGATTGATTATTATGCATTGTATACATGTATTGTAATATTACTCTGTAGACTAAAATATGTACAATCATTACATAAAATTTTAAAAATATACCCACCAATTGTAGTAAAACACATGGAAGTTCAATTAGTAAGTGAAAAGTAGCAAAATAAAATTTAAAAATATACCCACCAATTATAATAAAACACATACAAGTTCTATTGGTAAGTGAATGGTAGCAATATTTGGGCACACTGGTCATAACAAGTTAAATTTTCTCTTTCTATAAACTCATGTGAATGATTTCAAGTGATGGGCTCAACATAACTATATCATTTAAAATAATGGTCCCTCTAGAATCTTGCTAAATACCAATAAGGCCTGCACTAAAAAATGAATTTGACTAATTCTAATTCTCTATCTTACACATAAACACACACACACACACATATAATTTAAAAATTCTCTCAAAAGGAAAACAAATAAAAGAGAATGAAAGATATTTTTGCATCCATGCCATTAGCTATATAATCCTCATAATCCATTTAACATAACTACCCTGTAAGTTGAATCATTTGTGTACCATCCAAACCTAGTAGATACTATTCACATGAAATATAAACTTGCATAGCTATATGCCACAGCCTTGGTATTTTTTCCAATTATTTATTTATTTCTTATAATGACTAAAAATGTTTACATTGATAATGATGGACATTTACATATAAGGCAGAATTTTAGAAATGGTGTCCACACTGTTGTCAGTAAAATATCAGTCTAGGATGCTAGCATTTATCACAGCTTTTATCACCTAAAATATTTGTGAAGCTTCTTATTTGAAGCTATTTTTTAAATTATACTTTTATTGCTAGCTATTGTTTAGAAAACCATGTTTTAGTATTAAAAGAAAGGAACATTATATTAGTAATATGAACATACATTATGTTACCATCCTAATATCTACTTCTATACTGTTTCTACTCTTTCATTTTAATAGGACCTCAAATCTTTTAAAGAACATATTCTTATTTTCCCCACTCTTCATTTGTCTCACCTTCTAGTTGTTGCCTAGTGATAGCATTCATAACTTGAGTATATGATTTACTACCTTTTTATTCCATTACAAAACACTTATATTGTGATTTTATTGCACAAATACAATTTTAACACAATAATTTTCCATCATTTCTTAAATTCTACAGCTGGAAGAATCTTTTCCCCCATCTTTTTTTGGCTTCCTACACTTAGGGCTAGTCAAACTCTAGCAAAATGCTATGATATAATATAACCATACTAAAAATAGTGTAGTGCATGCACACACACATGCAGTATAAAGAAACAGGTGAAATTAAATTTAATCGTATAACATATTTAAACCAAATTAGCCAAAGTATTTTGAACATTGCTATAATTTTTTGGTAGACAAATAGCTCCATGATGTTAACAAGAAAATTTATAGTATATAAGCATCCTGGAGGCTAGCAAAACCTGAGGAAATTGAGAGAATTACAAATAGCACAAAATCTATTTTCAGCTACTCTGATAAAGGTTTTTTGAATAGGAACCAACTGAGTTACTACAGAAAAATGAAGAATGATTCTTTTCTTGCACAAGCACAATGAGAACAATACCTAGTACACAATTGTTAAATTAAGTTTAGCCTAAAATTTCCTTCTTACATATTTTATGTTCAACTTAAAGGTTTCTAGGTTCATAGTGAACTGTAACCTAATTGTATATGTAAATAGGCTGCAACTTACTTTTGTGCTAATCACCAAGTTTCAGCCAATCAGAGGCTGCCAACTGTTCATATTAATACCACATTCCGATAAGGCAAATGCAGAGCTGTTATCAATCTGGCTGTTTTTGTACCTAACTTCTGTTTCCTGTTCATCACTTTCATTTCTCTGTCCATAAATCTTTTTCTACCACAAAGCAGTGATAAAGTCACTGAATCTATTCAATTTTGAGTCTGCTCAATTCATAAATCAGCAAGACAGTGTTCATTGTACTGATAGGTAACTTTTTGTCTCTTATCCCATTTCACACACTCCCTTTCTTAGTTTCTGAAGTCCTTTTCATCTTTTTGTGTCTGTGTGTACCCATCATTTAGCTGACCCTTATTCTTTTTTTTATTTATTTATTTTTATTTCTGCATATTATGGGAGTACAAATATTACGGTTATGTATATTGCCCATGCCCCCCTC
>VBSM01002937.1:30830006-30843970 GCA_008086735.1 Cheirogaleus medius
AAAAAAAAAAAAAGAAATATAGTATGATTATATCATCAATTATGAAATGTTACACTATATTGGTAGGTTAACAGTGGCTAAAACTAATACAGCAAGGCAAAACATGAATGACAGTCTTATTATTTTAATGAATAAATGTTTAAAAAATTTAAGCAAAACACTGCTTAAATTAACTTTAATGTCAATATAAAGGCAGACACCTAATTCCTATGCATAGGGTATTAACACAATGAACAACTGAGGAGAAAATTTTTCTTCTAACATATTAGAAATATTCAGTTAGATTTGTAAATTATGAAAATTAGAAGTAAAATTTTACTTGTTCTTCCATAAAGAATATATTAAAATAAGTGGAAACTATCTCAGTATTACATCATAGTAGGCCTGCAATAAGTGCTTCCTCAATAAATGAGTGAACAAAACGTGTTTGCTGCTTTTTAATACAGTGCATACTATCCCAAGGATAAAGTATTTTTATTTTAATTACAATAAGAAAACAAAACTATGTGGAAAAATGAATTATACCATGATATGACTTATTGAGAATCATGTAAAAACATTATTTTTACAGAAAAAGTCAAAAACACTATTATTTTAATACTTTCCTGCTTGTACTTGCATATCTGATGACAATATATAACACACATTCTCTTGAGGGCTTTATGGTAACAGATAAAAATGACAGGAAATATAATTTTAAAACCTCAGGTGATTTGCGGGGGAGTCTAGAGTATATAAAAGTAACTAATTATTGATGATATACAAAAATAATGCAAAAATAAATACATACTGTTAGTGATAATTTTCTACATAAATAGAATTTTTATAAGGTTAGCTAACATAAACTATGGCTTTCTATGTTTCAGAAATGTTATACTGCTTGTGATTTTAATAAGATTAAAATAATTTAATGAAGATAATCAACATACTACAATGGCAATACAATAAATTTTAAATTTGAGGAGAACATATAGGAAAGAATTTAATTTTCTATACATAATCTCATTTCTTTTTGGTTATCAAATTCAAGTATTATTTCATTTATTATAGGAAGTTGGATTCAGCCCTCTTGGTCATGAATAAGTAAATGCATTTATTTGCCATGGGATTCTTTAACTAAACAGACCCACAGTTGTCTGTGGGAGTTCTTTAATGTATTTTCTATGAGCATGTAACTGCAAAATTTAATATCAGTCAATATCAAGTAATAAAATTTCTAAAAATTGATCTCAAAAACAATGTTGCATACTTAGAAAAGAGAAGCAGGATTTCTACACTTATAAAGCAGAGCTGAAAATACAGGCCAGTGTCTGTCAATGCACAAATAGTATATAAGCTGCCCAATATGTAAAGAAATTTAATTGGAAAAGCAAGAAATAATCTAATTCTATCCTTTTATTTAATTCATGTTATCAGAAATCTATATTGGTTGCATGTTGTCAAAACAGTGGCTCTGAAGGAAATTATGAAAATCACCTAGGTTAAATGTTTACAGAGTTTATAACATAAGGCAAGATGGACTATTATGGGATACTGGTGATATACATAATATCAAGGCAATACTAGTTATAGTATTTCAAATGATATTCATAGAAGAGGTAGTATTGCAATTAAACTTCAAAGTGTGATCCATAGGCAGAGTGTAGGATGTATAGTGTTATGGTTAGAACAAATGGATGAAAACTAAATGCACTCATCATTTATTTTTTTTATTTTATTTTATTTGTGGAAAATGAGCACACTAGTAAGACTGAAGATAGGAATTTTATTCATTTATTCATTCAACAAATGCTTATGGCTGACATAGCAAATTCACAGTATATAATCTCTGTGGGTGGTACAAAGATGAATACTACCTAGTCTCTATATATTATGAAACTGAGGAAAGGAAATTATTGGAAGGAAGCAAGGATATGTTACAGAACAGGGATTGGTAAACATGCTCCTGAGTTAAACCTGGACCACACATGTTTTTATAAATAAAGTTTTATTTGAACACAGTCATATTCATTCATTTACATGGTGGAGTTAAATAGCTTTGATAAAAACCATATGGCCAACAAAGTCTAAAGTACTTTTTAACTGATCCATTGTAGAAACAGTTTCCCACCCTTGGAATAAAATATAAACAGTTGAGAGCAGGCTAAAATTATGTGTGTCTTAATGACAATCCAAGGAATATTAATTTCAATCACTGGATAAAGAGACCACTGAAAGCTCTCAATGAGCATAGGCATCTTTTTTGGCTTCTTACCACAAACTTGGAGGCTTGAAACAACAGATGTGTATTTTCTCACAGTTCTGGAGACAAGATGTCTGAAATCAGTATCACTGTGGCAAAAATCAAGGTTTTGTCAGGCTGTATTCCCTCCAGAGGAGAAGGAACTCCTTGCTTCTTTCATCTGCTGGTGGCTGCCTATATTCCTTGGTCTGGGCCACATCACTACAATCTTCGAGGCCAGCATTTTCAAATCTCTTTTTGCTTTGTCTTCACAAAACCGGCTCCTGTGTGTGTGGGAGGTGCGGTGCATGTGCATATGTGTATGAAATTTCTCTCTGCATCTCTTTTATAAAAATACATGTGATAGAATTTAGGGCCCACATGGGTAATCAGAATAATCTCCTCATTGCAAGACGCTTAATTATATCTGCAAAGCTTTTCCAAATTAGGTAGTATTCACAGGTTCCAGGGGATGAGGACATGGCTATCATTTTGGGGGGCACAGGGGCTGGGCATTGGCTAATGCCTGAAACAGGAGTTTGAAAGTGTGAAAGAGAGAGATGGAGAGGGAGAGAGAAAGATTTTCAGCCATGAAGAAAAAATAGTGATGGTATTTTATGTTATGACTTTTTAAGGTTTACAGATATCATTCAATTAATTTGCTTAATCTAGGGATTCTCAACTCTACTCATTGTCTAGCTTTTGCCCTCCTAAATTTAACAACTACTACGTAAATAAGAATTACTATATAAATAAGAAATATTTCTGATGTGCATAAATTACACAAATGAAGATCATATAAAGAGAAAAATAGAAAAAAGTTGAAATTCATTATTTTAATCTAATTTTCACTATATAAGAATGATAGAGGTGGTTACGTACTATTATATGGAACTCTCAGCAGAAGAGTCTATGGCCTAGAGAGTTTAATTGATATTATTCAAGTTCTTAATTTCAGACACAAGTTTTCTTTTTCAGAAACAAAAAATATTTTGGTGGTGCTCTACAATGTAGGCACTCTGATGTTTCTCTTTCCGGTTAATCGCCATGTCCCCAGTTCCTGACACAGGTTAGTCTTATAATAACTATCTTATTGACTAACAGAGAATTCAAGACTCAATCCACCTGGACGAGATTTAGATTCAAGTCTCTTGACCTTGAGTTTATACTGTTATGACATAAGATATTTGGGGGCCTTGGGAGGAGATGAGTGGATTTTTCATGTGGGAAGGACATAAAACATTGTGTGCCAGAGGACAGACTGTGTAGTTGGCCTCTATGATGACTGCCATAATTCCCTCTTGTTGGTTTTTGCACCCTTATATGTTCTTCTCCCACCTTGTACCAGTGTTGCTGTGTATGAACAGCAATAACATATAATAAAATCAGTGTTATGTCACTTATAAGACTGACATTAAAATATTGTGACTTCTGTCTTGTGTTCTCTCTCTTCCTCAGGTATTACTGTAGGGAATGCAGCTGTCACGTTTTGAGCAATCCTATGGAGAGGCCCATCTGGTAGGCAACTGAAGTCTCAGGTCAACAGCCAACAAGGAACTGAGGACAACCAGCAGCCATATGAATGAGCTTGAAGGCAAATTCTTCAGCTCCAGTTGAACCTTCAGATGTCTGCATTCCTGGCTGACAGCCTAACTGCTATCTCATGAGACTCCACAGAAATAATTCTAGTTTCCAGACACCCAGAAAATGATGAGTGGGATAATAAATGTTTGTTGTTTTTAAAAGCCAAAGTTTAGTATATACTTTACAGAGTAATTGATAATATATATCCACATATACATGTACATACATATATATATACACATCCAAATACATGCACATATACATCTACCCCCCAATTTTTACCGAACCAAGTTTAGATTAAAAATATATAAAGTTAAGTAAACACAGAACTATAAGAGTAGATCAGAAAGAAAGTGTAATGAAGGGCCCCTAGTCTTAACAAATATTTAAGCATATTATAACAGAATAATTAGAAGAGAGCGATTGTGGTGCATAAAATGAATAAAAAGATAAAGCAATGGAAAAAAGAAAGGCAAGTTGAGAAATAAAGCAAATTTGACATTCAAATGATTGGTGGAAATATAGATATTTTTAACAAATTGTATTAATACCTTTAGCTAAAAAAATTGAATAAACAATAAAATTGGTTCTTACCAAACATCTGACTAAATTCACTTAATACATTCGTATCAAAGAATCACAGTAGAAAATTAAATTTTAATAACTTTTAAGAATACAGGGAAAGGGACTATTGATTACTTATTGCTTTAATACCTTCTGGTTATGAAAGCCTTTTGAAAAAGAACTCACAACTGAGATGCCAAAAGAATTTTAGAGGATAAAAAAAATTTGATTTCAATATTTAAACAAAACACATTCACAAATTGACTGTAATCAAGGCCAATAAATAAATAAATAAATGAAACAGACAAAAAATGTAATTTATTCCACAAGCAAATTTTCAATTTTCATAATGTTAGGTTGATGCATATGAAATTTTTATTTGAGGTAAAATAATCTAATATCAATGACTTCTGTTTATATATTGCATTATATTGTATATATATTTGTGTGTGTATATATATGTAATTTACTCCTACAAATCACTAAATTTCAACAATGCAATGAGAGAAATAAACAAAATGGAATCTTAACAAATCTTTTATGAAAATCAAACATTTAATAAATAATTCTTAGTTTATAAAAAGATGCTCAAATTTAATCACAATAAGACAAATGCTAAGGTAAAGATACAATTTCACCTTTCTAATTGATAAATTTCAATAACTTTTTTGTTGAGTTATTAATATTCTCATATTTCTGGGAATGAAATTAATGAAAACTCAATGGTAGGTAATTAAGAATACTTATTAAAACTAAATATAGCTTCTGATCTAGAAATTTGTAGTTAATTTATTGCCAACATATATAATTGAAGTTCTGCATAATAATATATGTATAAAATTATGCATAGGAAATTTCTTTCTTCTAAAAAATTTAGAAGCGGCAGCCTTGGGGCTGCATGTGGCCTTCTTGATCCTTGAGCATGACCTTTTGGCTGAACAAAATAAAATAAAAATTTAGAAGCAATATAATGACTAGCTACATGAGTCACATGACACACACGAAATACTTCCAAAGCCATTGAGAATAATAAAGAAGATATATATGTCCTAGTGTAGAAAAATTTACAAGAGAGATCATTAGATACAAAAAAGAAGTGTGGAACAATATGTATACTTTTGTGTCAGTGAGACCTCCATCTCTAAAATAAATAAATTTAAAAAATAAATCTTTAAGATTTTTAACATAAAAATGTATGTTTAGATATCTATTAAAGTGTAGGCCCATGTCATAATTATTTTCAGTACAAGAGATTGAGGATGTTGCTTATAAAGCACAGTTTTCTACATTGCCAAATTTGTACAATTTTTTATTTTTAAAAGAAAAAAGAATAATAACTATTGAGATTACTTATTAATATTATTCTTTTTTAGAAATGGAGAGGTCTCGCTACTTTGCCCAGGCTGGCCTCAAACTCCTGGGCTCAAGTGATCCTCCTGCCTCAGCCTCCCAACTATCTGGGATTACTGGTGCCCAAAGATTATTTATTAATGAAAGAAAAAAAAGTATTTGCTTCTAATTAAACTTTGGGAGTTTATGTGTTATTAACACTTAATACTTCAGTGAGAAAAAGTGTCAAAAAGATAAGAAATGAAAGAAGTAAGTGGTGGAAATGAGAATTTACTATTTAAACGTGGCTGGCAGCCTAGATCATTTAATGCTGCCGCAGTATTTTATAATCTGCAGATATGATAATTAATATGAACATCTTTAATGCTAGTCTTTTAAACTGAGCATTTTAAAACACATTCTAGTGACTTCAATTTCAGAAATGTCACTAATACGTTTTAATTTTCTATATTTGGCTCTAGGGCAGCATAATAAACTTGAGTATTTTGAAAATGTATTCTATACAAGTTTCCTATAAGCCAAAAAATGAAAGAAAGAATGAAAAATGTAGGGATTATAGCTATTGAAGAAAATCCAGAGGTATTCATTTAAAAGAACATCTTTGGGAATATTTTTGTTTGAAACACTATTAAAGATTCCACTGAAATTATTACGTGAGAAATTTAGCAGAATGCCAAAGCCTAAAAACGTGTTAGAAAGATTTCCACACCAGTACTAAATACAGCTGCTGTGAAGAAGTATACAATTTGACTATAAACTCTTGTCAATAAAATTTAAAAAATAAAATGATAAAAGGTGAATAATATGTAGAGTTTATAGAGAAAAATATAACCAAAATTAATGGATCATCAAATGAGAGCAAATTGCATTGATATGTATTTGTATAAAGGAGCTAGTTTTCTCCACCTTTTTCATTGGTATTTCGATTCCTCACATTGTTCGCAGCACTCCCCTTTCTTGTAGGCGTCCTTTGCATAGTCTCCTCATTCATGTTATTTTTTGAACTACAAAGAAAAAAAAAGTGAGTTCATAATACAGCTATTTGCCTGGCTCCTTTCACCATAGCTCCAAAGAGCTAGCTGAGTGTGACACCCCTTTTCTGCTTGGCAGAAACTGCCTGCTGTCAGCATGATTTCACTCCTTATAAAATTGTCATTGTGGTTTCCACCTGTCCCTTTCAGGAAGAATGTCCTGTCTTAAAGAGAACTAAGCTGAAAAATCACCTTGATAATAAGTTCAAAGATTTGTGGCCTCTCCTTGAATGTGTGAGCCCAGACATGGTTATTTTAAATTACATATATTAGAATATACTATTTGGAGAGTTCACAACATTGTATACAAATATTCCATACAACATGGAAGTGGATCTCAAGATGTGGTTACCAGACGGGCAGCAGCGGCATTACCAGGACGCGTGCTTGAGATTTGAGTGACTGGGCCACACTCCAAACAAGCCGAATCAGAAATTACGGATGTGAGGCCCAGCAATCAGTATATGATAAACTCTCCAAGTGATTATGATTTATGTGCAAGTGCTAAGAAATAAGTCTAAAATAAATAGACAGGGATAGAAATACCTGAGCTCTAGAATCAGAAGTACCTAATTGTGAATACTTGCTCTTCTAGAGGAAACACTTGAAGATAACTGTTTTGCATCTTGGCCTATCAGCTGCACTGAAATTATGTCTCCACTATGAATTAAAATAAAATTTTAAGGCTCGCCCTGCCCCCCAGCGGCTGACTGAATGGACTCCCTTGTGGCCAAAGGAAATAAAACCAAAAATGCTTGCCTGGAGGAGGGAGGTCAGACAAGCCTCATCTAGCCCCCCTCCCTTCTTAGAGACATCCTTCGTAACCCAATAACAGGCCTAAAGGTATGCAAGACAAACCTGCAGGTCCTCAATTTACACAACAAATCTATGTCCCCTGGCTTATCTCTGATAACAGCTCCTTATGTTAAAATATTCCAAGTCTCTAGACAAAGCTTCATGTCTTTAACCAATTACAAGCCAAAGAGTCTTTAAGCCCACCTACAACCTGTAAGCCCCTGCTTCGAAATGTCCCAACTTTTTGAGCCAAACCAATGTGTGCCTCCCACGTATTGATTAATGACTTTACCTGTAACCCCTGCCTCCCTGAAATGTATAAAACCAAACTGTAACCTAACCACATCAAGTCCATTAGCTCAAGGCCTTTGGCAATGGCTCCAGGTCATGGTCCTCAAATTTGGCTCAGAATAAATCTCTTTAAAATTATTTTACAGAGTTTGGCTTTTTTCCGTTGACACAACGTATGCCTCCCATGTATTGAATTATGACTTTGCTTGTAACCCCTGCCTCCCTGAAATGTATAAAACCAAATTATAACCCAGCCACAGCCAGTCCACTGCTCAAGGCTTCTTGGGAGTGGTTCGGGCTCATGGTCCTCAAATTTGGCTCTCAGTAAACCTCTTTAAAATTACTTTACAGACTTTGGCTTTTTTTTCATTAACACCACCAATTACCAACAGTAAAAGCTTCTGCAAAATACTTAATGATTTGTTTCTAATTTGTATCCTCTGTAAAGAAATGATAATGGTAGCCTTTAATGGTTATTCAGTAAAGGCTTAATATATACTAGTTATTGTTATGTTTTTTCATTTTATTGATTTTACATATTCTTTTAGGCAAAATGCTTATTTTTCTGAGCACCAGTCTCTCATCCAAAATTTTGGGAAATAATGCTTGCCTTGTAAGACTATTGTACAAATTAAATATAAAAAAATGCTTATTATGGGATTTAGCACAGCACTCCAGGCTATGCTGAGCAACCAACCTAAATGAGTTTTTATTTGTTTGAAATTATAGTCATCTGAGTCTTTACCTTTTGAATGCCTTTGTTGATAAGTTTTAATTTCAGTACTTTCCTCACTTTTTCTGTTGTTTAAAGTCAGTTTCTATTTGACATACTTCACTAGGATGTATAATGGGTTTCTCAAAATGAACGTGTCCCAAGTTGGACTCTTGATTTGCACACTACTTCTCTTCCACCAGCCAAAACTGCTGCTCTTGCAAGCTATACTGTCTCAGTAAATGGCAATGTCTTCTACTTGCTCAGGGCAGACATCAGTTCCCCTTGATTCTTCTATCTTTACATTTCATGTGTAATCTTTCAAAATTTCATCTATCTCTCACTTCAAAATTATACCCAGAACCTGAGCACATCCCACTTCCTCTACTGTTTCCACTCATGCCTCGTTTGTCCAACAGCCACTTAATTCAAGTCCATGTTTAGGTCCCTTCCCCTCCTTTGATCATTTCCCAACAAAGAAGCCAGAGAGCTCCTCTTAAGAAGACATAACTTGTCTCTTGCCCCTTAACAGCTGCTCCCTCTCAAACTCAGAAAGAGTCCATGTGTCCCAAATCAGTGCTTCCCAAACTATCTGTGGGCAAAGGACCATTTCCCCCCAGTTTTTGTGGACCAATGCTATAAAAATAAATAGATAGATAGATAGACAAATAAATATTAATGAAAAGGTTTTTTTTTAAACGTACAAAATTCAAGTTTAGTGATCACATACTCTGCTGTCATGGTAATATCAAATAGCTATAAAAGTCTGTATGTATCTTGGCAACTAATCCGTGAATCATTTTTTGAATAACCCTGCAGCAAGTAATCTGTCCATGTTTGGCCTCATATCCTACAATTTTGCCCCTTGTTCAATCTGCTGACTCTGCTGCTTTCAGCTCCTCCAGGAAGCTGGGTACATTTTATTCAAGCCTTTTGCCTTTGTTGATGTTTCTGTAGAGTTTTTTTTTTACCTGAACTCTAAGGAAAGCAGTCAGAAAATCTTCAATAAGAAACTGACATATGAGTAAACAAAAGTAAGGATCTGCATACATAAAGTGTATCACTCTACACACTCCTTTTCCCTGTTTTTGTTTCCTCTTGTCTACTTATCATTATGTTCATATTGATAAGGGAAACCCTCATCTATTACTTGGTGCATCAGGCACCTGAGACCCCTACTTCTCACGGAAGACCCACATCAGCATAATACTAACCTGTTACCTGGCCCATCAACTAGTCTATTGCCTGGTATCAGCATAACACTAAATCTATTGCCTGGTTCATCAACATAATATTAACCTATTCCGTGACACATCAACTAACCTACACCTGGTACCCCACCCCTCAGACCATCCCAACTTAATAAAAGTGGGAAAAATCGGGTAGATGGTGCTCAGAATTTGGTGGCCAGATCCCTCTGAGCCCACGGGGAATAAACTTTGATTCTCCGACTCTCCGTGTGCCACTTGATTTGTCCTCCAGACCACCCGCTGTAACAATATGAGGTATTTTACCTATTTATGTTGTTCACTGCCTTCTCTACCAGAATGTAAGTTCCACAAAGAATAGGGACTTTTGTCTGTGTGTTTACTGCTATGCCCCTGGTGACTAGAATAGTGCTTAATAAGTTTTCCTTGAATGGATGCCTGAATGAACGAGCACCTACTGGAATAGTATGCAGATCCTAAAGTGCCAGTGAGATTCTGGTGGTTATAAGAATCCTCAATAGAAGAAAAAAACCCTAAGTATAATGAAAAGAATACTTAATAAAGCCATGGCTCATTGATAATCCTATATAATTTCCTTAAAGCATAGTTCTTGTCAAGGAATGTACTGGTTCTAAATTATTTGAATTAATATACTAAAAGAGACAATAAAAAGAGTTCAATAGAAACCCTTGAGGAAATAGTAATTCAGACTAGTTTTCAGGAGTGATGCAATTTCTAGTTTTAAATGAAGTTAACTGTGTCATTTAAATTTTGTTTGCTCACAAGTTGAATTAATTTCATCGTTCATCAGGGAATCACAACAGCCATATAACATTCATCTGACACTCTAATATTTGCCAGGAAAACAGTTAAATAACTAAACAAAACTCCTCAACATAACAGTCCTTTTACTCTTCAAAACCTCATACTCTATTTAGAAAGATCCAGGTATGTTCCAAAGGTTTTTCAAAATATTTTCTTCTTAGGCCTCTAAAACTGCCGTCCCCAACCCCCAGGCCGCAGCCCAAGACCCGCCAGTGTACTGTTAGGAAACAGGCCAGGCATCGCCGCCTGCGCTCCGCCAGCCTCGCCCAGCCGCCCCCACAGCCCCCCACCATGCCCAGACCGTGGAAAAATTGTCTTCCATAAAACCAGCCCCTGGTGCCAAAAACGTTGGGGACTGCTGCTCTAAAACATATCAAATCCAAAAACATTCACTTGCATAAATTAAAATGAGTTTTCTTAATTTCCATACCTGTTTGTAAATTATAGGTGTCAGATATTCCTGGGAAATTATTTAATCCAATATATTTAAAGAGAAGAAACTTGAATTTCAAAAGTTAATATGGTTTATAAAAAGTCAAATAGTTAATGAAGAGGTTTCCTTTTCACTCTCAATAAAGGACTACTTTTATTATTTGTATTTTATGATATTTTTATTATGCTATAATAACTCTTATAAAGCCTTATAAAAGCATTTATAAAACTACACAAAATTTCCCTAATCTAAAGCGTGATTGAAAAATAAATTATCGAAAATGACATTCATATATTTTAAATATTTGATTTTATTTTAAAAGAAATAAGCGGTCTTTGCTCAACATCTGATATGGTGCTAATGCCTTTGAATATGGATCTGTTCAAGTGTAGTGAATTCTTTTTCTTACAAATAAAATATTTTTAACTTGGATTTCTTTAAATTCAAGCAGGAAATAAAAACTCATTGAAGTAATATGAGGTGATAATTATTTGGAAATTTATTATCCCAACACTGCTTTATAGTAGACTTATACCAATCCAGTAAGAAAAACGTTACTTTAAACATTGATATTTTATATTTCTATAGCTTTTGAGTAAGTGTCCTTCAAACACATTTCTTTCTTTTCAAACTAATGTCTGATTTATTAGTAAAGTATTAATTATATAACAACAATAAAATACAACTAGCATAAATAAGCTTGAGAACAAATCTAAATGGCTGCATCACCAGTTTGGGGACAAAGTGGCTTTTTGTGCATAAAGACAAGCATCTAATGAGCACCAACAGCTGTATTTTTTAATGGAAATTTAAACCTTTAAGTATTCAGTTATTTACAGAGACTTCACTAAGGGCACATCTCCAGTACTGATCAACAGTTCTATACTTGTGTTTATCTCAGTTATTTAAGCTAAACATTGGTGTTAAATCTTAGGAGTGACCAGATCTATTTGACTATGCAGTATATTGTACCATTTCTGTGAAAAGGCAGAACAGATGTCACTGTGGTGGTGACATGAAAGACCATTAATTTTCAAAAGGGTTCATATAGAACTGTATCACCTTTATTAAATATTGACATTCAGTTAATATATTTTATTTGTTATTTATTTGCACTATAAAAGGACATTATTTTCAATAATTTGAGTCCTCTCCTTTTGATATAAGGTATTTTCAAATTAAATCAACAAAGTTACACAAATGTGTATATTTATGAAAACTGAAAAAGACAGTTTCTTTTATCTCATTTAGTCATTCATTTCACTTGTGCATGCAAAAAGGACAAATTAAAGTTTATGTGTATCTGTTTCTTATTCTTCCATGGTAGACACTAATGAGCACTGAGGAAATATCAGTAGTAGGGCAGAAGTAAGAGTGGATGGGGAAGGGCTTAGAAGAATTGGAAGTTAATAGTCATATCTCCTCAACATTTTCTTATTTAAATTCTGTATTATATACATACATGTGTGTACATATTCATGTGTGTGGGGGTGTAAATATAAATATGTGAAGAATTATGGCATTTAAATACACAGTAATTTTTAATATTTTATTATATTTTACGTTAAAGTAGATAATTCCCTGAAATAATGAAATGGCTCTACTATTCATTTAATATCGTAAAGAAGGTATGCATACTGTCTTAACAAGCTCACAATGTTTGAAGTTTAGATTTTAATTCTGCTAAGAGTTTTATTATAAAATGCACGATAGTTTTAAAATTACTTTTTTTCTCTCAATTTTAAGAAGCAGATATTTTTGTAGTGGAAAGCTTCATTACAGTACTTTCATTGTGAATGACAAGTCTACAGTAGTATTATCATAATGACTATACTATATTTTTCCAAAACTTTAGCTAACATATTATTCGTAATGAAAGCATGAACTCACCTTTAAAAAATCCATTTCTCTGGTAACCTTAGGTGCATAAGATATGACTTTGATATTAGTCTTCTTTGTGAAGACCAAGGAAAACAGATTTTTAACCAAACCATGTGGCAAACTGGCACAACTTATAGCTTCTGCAAATAGAGTAGCTTACAGAAAAAAATCATTGAAAAGATAAATTATTCTTTTTCTTCTAACCATTATAATTATTCTTAGAATAGTGTTTATTCTTTTTGTAAAATTATACCCAATAATTAAACATTAATAGAACAAAAATATCTATGTCAAATTCCCAGTTTGCATTCCAGAAGCATTCTACCCAGCACCAAAGAAGAGAATCACACTGCTCAATGAATAACACGTTCTTTTTAACATTAGACCAAAACTATCTTTTTAGAACAAAATAATTTAGTCGTATAAGCACTGGTACAGCCAAGAATATTAAAACAATCAATGAGAAGTGTGTTACTGATTGCTGTTCATTTTGTCAAATCACCTAATAGACTAATGTTTATTCTGTGTGCTTTCATGATAAGTCTCTTTTAATCCTTTGACTTCTCTAAGCAAAAGTTGAAAAGTTCTGTATAGTGTTCTGTATAGTTCTGTATAGTAAGCTATTTACTTGGAGAAAATTGTTGTATCAGAGGAAGAATGGATATGACAATGTGAGTTCTCTAAAATGAACTCAATGTTTGAAAATGAACTCAATAAGAATTCGAAACTAAAAAAGCTATTCTATAATCTTATTTCAAGACTCGTGACTAAAGAAGAAAATTTACTGATTGATTACATTTTAAGAAAATATAAAATGTAAAAATAAAATCTTTTAAACCTAACTTAGAAAATGATTTCAAAAAGATTCTTTAAAAATATGTTATGAAATATGTCCAGGGTAAGCCTTAAAAAGATGGTTTTTTTTCAGATTACATTGCTAATATTACAGATTTGATACTCTTCTTTCTTTTTATGTAAGATCTAACATTTAGGTTTATACTATAAATATGTGTGAACCGGCTGGGCGCGGTGGCTCATGCCTGTAATCCTAGCACTCTGGGAGGCCGAG